>CALYCE020000015.1:42500-53000 GCA_944452925.2 Chrysolina oricalcia | reverse complement strand
TTTCGAATTTTTTTTAAATTTTTTTTTTGAAAATTTTTTTTTTGAAAATTTTTTTTTTGAAAATTTTTTTTCGAATTTTTTTTTTCAATTTTTTTTTTAAATTTTTTTTAAAATTTTTTTTTTAATTTTTTTTTTTGAAATTTTTTTTAAATTCATTTTTGAAAATTTTTTTTTTTAATTTATTTTTGAAAATTTTTTTTGAAAATTTTTTTTTGAAAATTTTTTTTTTGAAATTTTTTTTTTGAATTTTTTTTTTAAATTTTTTTAAAAATTTTTTTTGAATTTTTTTTTAAATTTTTTTTTTTAATTTTTTTTTAAATTTTTTTTGAAATTTTTTTTTTTTTTTAATTTTTTTTTTTTAATTTTTTTTCGAATTTTTTTTTCAAATTTTTTAAAATTTTTTTTTTTATTTTTTTAAAAATTTTTTTTTTAAATTTTTTTTTTTTAATTTTTTTTTTGAATTTTTTTTTTTCGAAAATTTTTTTGAATTTTTTTTTGAATTTTTTTTTTAAATTTTTTAAAAAATTTTTTTTGATTTTTTTTTTCATTTTTTTTTAAATTTTTTTTTTAAATTTTTTTTTAAATTTTTTTTGAAAAAATTTTTTTTAAATTTTTTTTTCTAAATTTTTTTTCGAATTTTTTTTCAAATTTTTAAAAAATTTTTTTTTATTTTTTTAAAAATTTTTTTTGAAAATTTTTTTTTTTAATTTTTTTTTTTTTAAATTTTTTTTTCGAAAATTTTTTTGAAATTTATTTTTGAAAATTTTTTTTTTGAATTTTTTTTTCAATTTTTTTTAAATTTTTTTTTTTTATTTTTTTAAAAATTTTTTTTGAAAATTTTTTTTTTTTAAATTTTTTTTTCGAAATTTTTTTTCAAATTTTTAAAAATTTTATTTTTTTATTTTTTTAAAAATTTTTTTTGAAATTTTTTTTTTTGAATTTTTTTTTTTTGAAATTTTTTTTTTCAAAAATTTTTTTGAAATTTTTTTTTCGAAATTTTTTTTCGAATTTTTTTTTTCAATTTTTTTTAAATTTTTTTTTTTTAAATTTTTTTTTTAAATTTTTTTCATTTTTTTTTAAAATTTTTTTTAAAATTTTTTTTGAAAATTTTTTTTTTTAATTTTTTTTTCTAAATTTTTTTTCGAATTTTTTTTTCAAATTTTTTAAAAATTTTTTTTTTTATTTTTTTTAAAATTTTTTTTGAAAATTTTTTTTTTGAATTTTTTTTTTTTTAATTTTTTTTTCGAAAATTTTTTTGAAATTTATTTTTGAAAATTTTTTTTTTGAATTTTTTTTTTCAATTTTTTTTAAATTTTTTTTTAAAATTTTTTTAAAAATTTTTTTTGAAATTTTTTTTTTTTTAATTTTTTTTTCGAAATTTTTTTTCAAATTTTTAAAAATTTTTTTTTTAATTTTTTTAAAAATTTTTTTTGAAAATTTTTTTTTTTGAATTTTTTTTCTTTGAAATTTTTTTTTTCGAAAATTTTTTTGAAATTTTTTTTGAATTTTTTTTTTGAAATTTTTTTTTCGAAATTTTTTTTCGAATTTTTTTTTCAATTTTTTTTAAATTTTTTTTTTTAATTTTTTTTTTTAAATTTTTTTTGAACATTTTTTTTTGAAATTTTTTTTTTTGAAATTTTTTTAATTTTTTTTTTGAAATTTTTTTAAATTTTTTTTTAAAATTTTTTTAAAATTTTTTTTTGAAAATTTTTTTTTTGAAATTTTTTTTTTTACTTTTTTTTAAATTTTTTTTTTAATTTTTTTTTGAAATTTTTTTAAAATTTTTTTTGAAAATTTATTTTTTTTTTAAATTTTTTTTTGAAATTTTTTTTTTGAAAATTTTTTTTCGAATTTTTTTTTTCAATTTTTTTTTAAATTTTTTTTTTGAAATTTTTTTTTCGAAATTTTTTTTCGAATTTTTTTTTTCAATTTTTTTTTAAATTTTTTTTTTAATTTTTTTTTTTTAATTTTTTTTATTTTTTTTTTGAATTTTTTTTTGAATTTTTTTTTTATTTTTTTTAAATTTTTTTTTGAAAATTTTTTTTGAATTTTTTTTTTTGAAATTTTTTTTTCGAAATTTTTTTTCGAATTTTTTTTTTCAATTTTTTTTAAAATTTTTTTTTTATTTTTTGTAAATTATTTTTTTTCGAATTTTTTTTTTGGTTTTTTTTAAAATTTTTTTTTAAATTTTTTTTTAATTTTTTATTGAAAATTTTTTTTTTGAAATTTTTTTTGAAAATTTTTTTTTTGAAATTTTTTTTTTCGAAATTTTTTTTCGAATTTTTTTTTTCAATTTTTTTTAAAATTTTTTTTTTTTTTTTTTGAAATTTTTTTTAAATTTTTTTTTGAAAATTTTTTTTTTGAAATTTTTTTAAAATTTTTTTTGAAAATTTTTTTTTTGAAATTTTTTTATTTTTTTTGAAATTTTTTTTTATTTTTTTTTTTTATTTTTTTAAATTTTTTTTTTGAAAATTTTTTTGTTGAAGTTTTTTTTTTTGAAATTTTTTTTTTCGAAAATTTTTTTGAAATTTTTTTTCAATTTTTTTGAATTTTTTTTTAAAATTTTTTTTAAAATTTTTTTTGAAATTTTTTGAAATTTTTTTTAAAATTTTTTTTGAAATTTTTTTTAATTTTTTTTTTTGAAATTTTTTTTTTGAAATTTTTTTTTCGAAAATTTTTTTGAAATTTTTTTTGAATCTTTTTTTTTAATTTTTTTTTTGAAATTTTTTTTAAATTTTTTTTTGAAAATTTTTTTTTTGAAATTTTTTTTTAATTTTTTTCTTAATTTTTTTTTTTAAATTTTTTTTGAAAATTTTTTTTTGAAATTTTTTTTTTAAATTTTTTTTTTGAAATTTTTTTTAAATTTTTATTTGAAAATTTTTTTTTTGAAATTTTTTTTTTCAATTTTTTTGAAATTTTTTTTTTAATTTTTTTTTTTGAAATTTTTTTTAAAATTTTTTTGAAAATTTTTTTTTTTGAAATTTTTTTAAAATTTTTTTTAAATTTTTTTTTTGAAAATTTTTTTTCGAATTTTTTTTTTCAATTTTTTTTTTAATTTTTTTTTTGAAATTTTTTTTTTTAATTTTTTTTAATTTTTTTTTTAATTTTTTTTTTGAAATTTTTTAAAATTTTTTTTGAAAATTTATTTTTTTTTTTAATTTTTTTTTGAAATTTTTTTTAAATTTTTTTTTGAAAATTTTTTTTTTGAAATTTTTTTTTTCAATTTTTTTTTTAATTTTTTTTTTCGAATTTTTTTTTTCAATTTTTTTTTTAATTTTTTTTTTTTTAATTTTTTTTTTCTAAATTTTTTTTCGAATTTTTTTTTCAAATTTTTTAAAATTTTTTTTTTTTATTTTTTTAAAAAATTTTTTTGAAAATTTTTTTTTTTAAATTTTTTTTATTTGAAATTTTTTTTTTCGAAAATTTTTTTCGAATTTTTTTTTCAATTTTTTTTTAAATTTTTTTTTTTTAAATTTTTTTTTTTTAATTTTTTTTATTTTTTTTTGAATTTTTTTAAAATTTTTTTTAAATTTTTTTTAAATTTTTTTTTGAAAATTTTTTTTTTTAATTTTTTTTTTTGAAATTTTTTTTTTCGAAAATTTTTTTGAAATTTTTTTTGATTTTTTTTTTTGAAATTTTTTTTTTCGAAATTTTTTTTCGAATTTTTTTTTTCAATTTTTTTTTTCGAAATTTTTTTTCGAATTTTTTTTTTCAATTTTTTTTTAAATTTTTTTTTTAAATTTTTTTTTTGAAAATTTTTTTAATTTTTTTTTGAAAATTTTTTTTTTGAAATTTTTATTTTTGAAAATTTTTTTTTTAAATTTTTTTTTGAAAATTTTTTTTTTTTTATTTTTTGTAAATTATTTTTTTTCGAATTTTTTTTTGTTTTTTTTTAATTTTTTTTTAAATTTTTTTTTTAAATTTTTTTTAAATTTTTTTTTGAAAATTTTTTTTTTGAAATTTTTTTTGAAAATTTTTTTTTTGAAATTTTTTTTTTCGAATTTTTTTTTCGAATTTTTTTTTCAATTTTTTTTTTCAATTTTTTTTAATTTTTTTTTTTTTTTTTTTTGAAATTTTTTTTAAATTTTTTTTAAATTTTTTTTTGAAAATTTTTTTGTTGAAGTTTTTTTTTTTGAAATTTTTTTTTTCGAAAATTTTTTTGAAATTTTTTTTGAATTTTCTTTTTGAAATTTTTTTTTCGAAAATTTTTTTGAATTTTTTTTTAAATTTTTTTTTAAATTTTTTTTTTAAATTTTTTTTTTGAAATTTTTTTTCAATTTTTTTGAAATTTTTTTTAAAATTTTTTTAAAAATTTTTTTTGAATTTTTTTTTTAATTTTTTTTTTGAAATTTTTTTTTTCGAAATTTTTTTTCGAATTTTTTTTTTCAATTTTTTTTTTCAATTTTTTTTTAAATTTTTTTTTTTTATTTTTTTTTTTGAAATTTTTTTTAAATTTTTTTTTGAAAATTTTTTTTTTGAAATTTTTTTTAAATTTTTTTTGAAAATTTTTTTTTTGAAATTTTTTTATTTTTTTTGAAATTTTTTTTAATTTTTTTTTTTTATTTTTTTAAAATTTTTTTTTGAAAATTTTTTTGTTGAAGTTTTTTTTTTGAAATTTTTTTTTTCGAAAATTTTTTTGAAATTTTTTTTGAATTTTCTTTTTGAAATTTTTTTTTCGAAAATTTTTTTGAATTTTTTTTAAAATTTTTTTTAAAATTTTTTTTTTAATTTTTTTTTTGAAATTTTTTTCAATTTTTTTGAAATTTTTTTAAAAATTTTTTTAAAAATTTTTTTTGAAATTTTTTTAATTTTTTTTTTGAAATATTTTTTTTGAAATTTTTTTTTCGAAAATTTTTTTGAAATTTTTTTTGAATTTTTTTTTTAATTTTTTTTTTTAAATTTTTTTTAAATTTTTTTTTTAATTTTTTTTTTGAAATTTTTTTTTCAAATTTTTTTTAAATTTTTTTTTTAATTTTTTTTTTTGAAATTTTTTTAAAATTTTTTTTTTTTTAATTTTTTTTTTTAAATTTTTTTTGAAAATTTTTTTTTGAAATTTTTTTTTTTGAAATTTTTTAAATTTTTTTTTTGAAAATTTTTTTTTGAAATTTTTTTTTTCAATTTTTTTTAAATTTTTTTTTTTATTTTTTTTTTGAAATTTTTTTTAAATTTTTTTTTGAAAATTTTTTTTTTGAAATTTTTTTTTCAATTTTTTTTAAATTTTTTTTTAAATTTTTTTTTTGAAATTTTTTTTAAATTTTTTTTTGAAAATTTTTTTTTTCAAATTTTTTTTTTCAATTTTTTTTTTAATTTTTTTGAAATTTTTTTTTTTTGAAATTTTTTTAAAATTTTTTTTAAATTTTTTTTAAATATTTTTTTTGAAAATTTTTTTTCGAATTTTTTTTTTTCAATTTTTTTTAAAATTTTTTTTAAAATTTTTTTTTAAATTTTTTTTTTTTGAAATTTTTTTTAAATTTATTTTTGAAAAATTTTTTTTTTAATTTATTTTTGAAAATTTTTTTTGAAAATTTTTTTTTTTTAATTTTTTTTTTGAAATTTTTTTTTTCGAAAATTTTTTTGAATTTTTTTTTGAATTTTTTTTTTTAAATTTTTTTTTGAAAATTTTTTTTGAATTTTTTTTTTGAAATTTTTTTTTCGAAATTTTTTTTCGAATTTTTTTTTTCAATTTTTTTTAAATTTTTTTTTTTTTTGTAAATTATTTTTTTTCGAATTTTTTTTTTGGTTTTTTTTAAATTTTTTTTAAATTTTTTTTAAATTTTTTATTGAAAATTTTTTTTTTGAAATTTTTTTTTTTGAAATTTTTTTTAAAATTTTTTTAAAAATTTTTTTTGAATCTTTTTTTAAATTTTTTTTAAAATTTTTTTTTTAATTTTTTTTTTTTGAAATTTTTTTTAAATTTATTTTTGAAAAATTTTTTTTTAAATTTATTTTTGAAAATTTTTTTTGAAAATTTTTTTTTTTTAATTTTTTTTTGAAATTTTTTTTTCGAAATTTTTTTTCGAATTTTTTTTTTCAATTTTTTTTTAAATTTTTTTTTTTTATTTTTTTTTTTAATTTTTTTTATTTTTTTTTTGAATTTTTTTTTGAATTTTTTTTTTTTAATTTTTTTTTGAAAATTTTTTTTGAATTTTTTTTTTGAAATTTTTTTTTCGAAATTTTTTTTCGAATTTTTTTTTTCAATTTTTTTTAAATTTTTTTTTTTTTTGTAAATTATTTTTTTTCGAATTTTTTTTTTGGTTTTTTTTAAATTTTTTTTAAATTTTTTTTAAATTTTTTATTGAAAATTTTTTTTTTGAAATTTTTTTTTTTGAAATTTTTTTTGAAAATTTTTTTTTTTAAATTTTTTTTTTCGAAATTTTTTTTCGAATTTTTTTTTTCAATTTTTTTAAAAATTTTTTTTTTTTTTTGAAATTTTTTTAAAATTTTTTTTTGAAAATTTTTTTTTTGAAATTTTTTTAAAATTTTTTTTGAAAATTTTTTTTTTGAAATTTTTTTATTTTTTTTGAAATTTTTTTTAATTTTTTTTTTTTTATTTTTTTAAATTTTTTTTTTGAAAATTTTTTTTTGAAAATTTTTTTTTTGAAATTTTTTTTTTGAATTTTTTTTTAAAATTTTTTTAAAAATTTTTTTTGAACTTTTTTTAAATTTTTTTTAAAATTTATTTTGAAATTTTTTTTTTTTTAATTTTTTTTTCTAAATTTTTTTTCGAATTTTTTTTTCAAATTTTTTAAAATTTTTTTTTTATTTTTTTAAAAATTTTTTTTGAAAATTTTTTTTTTTAAATTTTTTTTATTTGAAATTTTTTTTTTCGAAAATTTTTTTCGAATTTTTTTTTCAATTTTTTTTAAAATTTTTTTTTTTTAAATTTTTTTTTTTAATTTTTTTTATTTTTTTTTTTGAATTTTTTTTAAATTTTTTTTTTATTTTTTTTAAATTTTTTTTTGAAAAATTTTTTTTTTAATTTTTTTTTTTGAAATTTTTTTTTTCGAAAATTTTTTTGAAATTTTTTTTGAAATTTTTTTTTCGAAATTTTTTTTCGAATTTTTTTTTTCAATTTTTTTTTAAATTTTTTTTTAAATTTTTTTTTTAAATTTTTTTTTTGAAATTTTTTTTAATTTTTTTTTGAAAATTTTTTTTTTGAAATTTTTATTTTTGAAAATTTTTTTTTTAATTTTTTTTTGAAAATTTTTTTTTTTTATTTTTTGTAAATTATTTTTTTTCGAATTTTTTTTTTGTTTTTTTTTTAATTTTTTTTTTAATTTTTTTTTAAAATTTTTTTTAAATTTTTTTTTGAAAATTTTTTTTTTGAAATTTTTTTTGAAAATTTTTTTTTTGAAATTTTTTTTTTCGAAATTTTTTTTCGAATTTTTTTTTCAATTTTTTTTTTCAATTTTTTTTAAAATTTTTTTTTTCTTTTTGAAATTTTTTTTAAATTTTTTTTTGAAAATTTTTTTTTTGAAATTTTTTTTAAATTTTCTTTGAAAATTTTTTTTTTGAAATTTTTTTATTTTTTTCGAAATTTTTTTTAATTTTTTTAAAATTTTTTTTGAAAATTTTTTTGTTGAAGTTTTTTTTTTTGAAATTTTTTTTTTCGAAAATTTTTTTGAAATTTTTTTTGAATTTTCTTTTTGAAATTTTTTTTTCGAAAATTTTTTTGAATTTTTTTTTAAAATTTTTTTTGAATTTTTTTTTTAATTTTTTTTTTGAAATTTTTTTTTTCGAAATTTTTTTCGAATTTTTTTTTTCAATTTTTTTTTTCAATTTTTTTTTTTATTTTTTTTTTTTCATTTTTTTTTTTGAAATTTTTTTAAAATTTTTTTTTGAAAATTTTTTTTTTTGAAATTTTTTTAAAATTTTTTTTGAAAATTTTTTTTTGAAATTTTTTTATTTTTTTTGAAATTTTTTTTAATTTTTTTTTTTTATTTTTTTAAAATTTTTTTTTGAAAATTTTTTTGTTGAAGTTTTTTTTTTGAAATTTTTTTTTTCGAAAATTTTTTTGAAATTTTTTTTGAATTTTCTTTTTGAAATTTTTTTTTCGAAAATTTTTTTGAATTTTTTTTAAAATTTTTTTTAAAATTTTTTTTTTAATTTTTTTTTTGAAATTTTTTTCAATTTTTTTGAAATTTTTTTAAAAATTTTTTTAAAAATTTTTTTTGAAATTTTTTTAATTTTTTTTTTGAAATATTTTTTTTGAAATTTTTTTTTCGAAAATTTTTTTGAAATTTTTTTTGAATTTTTTTTTAAATTTTTTTTTTGAAATTTTTTTTAAATTTTTTTTTTAAATTTTTTTTTTGAAATGTTTTTTTTCAATTTTTTTTAAATTTTTTTTTTAATTTTTTTTTTTGAAATTTTTTTAAAATTTTTTTTTTTTAATTTTTTTTTTTTTAATTTTTTTTTGAAATTTTTTTTTTTTAAATTTTTTTAATTTTTTTTTTGAAATTTTTTTTTTTGAAATTTTTTTTTTCAATTTTTTTTAAATTTTTTTTTTTATTTTTTTTTTGAAATTTTTTTTAAATTTTTTTTTGAAAATTTTTTTTTTGAAATTTTTTTTTTAATTTTTTTTAAATTTTTTTTTAATTTTTTTTTTGAAATTTTTTTTAAATTTTTTTTTGAAAATTTTTTTTTTCAAATTTTTTTTTTCAATTATTTTTTTAATTTTTTTGAAAATTTTTTTTTTTGAAATTTTTTTAAAATTTTTTTTCGAATTTTTTTTTTCAATTTTTTTTTTAAATTTTTTTTTAAATTTTTTTTTTTTAATTTTTTTTATTTTTTTTAAATTTTTTTTTGGAAATTTTTTTTGAAAATTTTTTTTTTGAAATTTTTTTTTTCGAAATTTTTTTTCGAATTTTTTTTTCAATTTTTTTTTAAATTTTTTGAAAATTTTTTTTTTGAAATTTTTTTTTCAGTTTATTTAAAATTTTTTTTTTTTTAATTTTTTTTGAAAATTTTTTTTTGAAATTTTTTTTTTTGAAATTTTTTTAATTTTTTTTTTGAAAATTTTATTTTTGAAATTTTTTTTTTCAATTTTTTTTAAATTTTTTGTTTAATTTTTTTTTTTGAAATTTTTTTTAAATTTTTTTTCGAAAATTTTTTTTTTGAAATTTTTTTTTCAATTTTTTTTAAATTTTTTTTTTGAAATTTTTTTAAAATTTTTTTAAAATTTTTTTAAAATTTTTTTTTTGAAAATTTTTTTTCGAATTTTTTTTTTCAATTTTTTTTTAAATTTTTTTTTAAATTTTTTTTTTAATTTTTTTTTTTGGAATTTTTTTTAAATTTATTTTTGAAAATTTTTTTTTTAAATTTATTTTTGAAAATTTTTTTTGAAAATTTATTTTGAAAATTTTTTTTTTGAAATTTTTTTTTTGAATTTTTTTTTAAAATTTTTTTAAAAATTTTTTTTTGAATCTTTTTTTAAATTTTTTTTTAAATTTTTTTTTTAAATTTATTTTGAAATTTTTTTTTTTTTAAATTTTTTTTCTAAATTTTTTTTCGAATTTTTTTTTTAAATTTTTTAAAATTTTTTTTTTTATTTTTTTAAAAATTTTTTTTGAAAATTTTTTTTTTAAAATTTTTTTTATTTGAAATTTTTTTTTTCGAAAATTTTTTTCGAATTTTTTTTTCAATTTTTTTTTAAATTTTTTTTTTTAATTTTTTTTTTTTAATTTTTTTTATTTTTTTTTTGAATTTTTTTTAAATTTTTTTTTTATTTTTTTTAAATTTTTTTTTGAAAATTTTTTTTTTTAATTTTTTTTTTTGAAATTTTTTTTTTCGAAAATTTTTTTGAAATTTTTTTTGAATTTTTTTTTTGAAATTTTTTTTTTCGAAATTTTTTTTCGAATTTTTTTTTTCAATTTTTTTTTAAATTTTTTTTTTAAATTTTTTTTTTGAAATTTTTTTTAATTTTTTTTTGAAAATTTTTTTTTTGAAATTTTTATTTTTGAAAATTTTTTTTTTTAATTTTTTTTTGAAAATTTTTTTTTTTTTATTTTTTGTAAATTATTTTTTTTCGAATTTTTTTTTTGTTTTTTTTAATTTTTTTTTAATTTTTTTTTTAATTTTTTTTAAATTTTTTTTTGAAAATTTTTTTTTTGAAATTTTTTTTGAAAATTTTTTTTTTGAAATTTTTTTTTTCGAAATTTTTTTTCGAATTTTTTTTTCAATTTTTTTTTTCAATTTTTTTTAAATTTTTTTTTTTTTTTTTTGAAATTTTTTTTAAATTTTTTTTAAATTTTTTTTTGAAAATTTTTTTTTTGAAATTTTTTTTAAATTTTCTTTGAAAATTTTTTTTTTGAAATTTTTTTATTTTTTTTGAAATTTTTTTTAATTTTTTTTTTTATTTTTTTAAAATTTTTTTTTTTTAATTTTTTTTTTTTAATTTTTTTTTGAAATTTTTTTTTTTGAAATTTTTTTAATTTTTTTTTTGAAAATTTTTTTTTTGAAATTTTTTTTTTCAATTTTTTTTAAATTTTTTTTTTTATTTTT
>CALYCE020000015.1:25000-37500 GCA_944452925.2 Chrysolina oricalcia | reverse complement strand
TTTTTTTTGAAATTTTTTTTAAATTTTTTTTCGAAAATTTTTTTTTTGAAATTTTTTTTTCAATTTTTTTTAAATTTTTTTTTTGAAATTTTTTTAAAATTTTTTTAAAATTTTTTTAAAATTTTTTTTTTGAAAATTTTTTTTCGAATTTTTTTTTTCAATTTTTTTTTAAATTTTTTTTTAAATTTTTTTTTTAATTTTTTTTTTTGGAATTTTTTTTAAATTTATTTTTGAAAATTTTTTTTTTAAATTTATTTTTGAAAATTTTTTTTGAAAATTTATTTTGAAAATTTTTTTTTTGAAATTTTTTTTTTGAATTTTTTTTTAAAATTTTTTTAAAAATTTTTTTTTGAATCTTTTTTTAAATTTTTTTTTAAATTTTTTTTTTAAATTTATTTTGAAATTTTTTTTTTTTTAAATTTTTTTTCTAAATTTTTTTTCGAATTTTTTTTTTAAATTTTTTAAAATTTTTTTTTTTATTTTTTTAAAAATTTTTTTTGAAAATTTTTTTTTTAAAATTTTTTTTATTTGAAATTTTTTTTTTCGAAAATTTTTTTCGAATTTTTTTTTCAATTTTTTTTTAAATTTTTTTTTTTAATTTTTTTTTTTTAATTTTTTTTATTTTTTTTTTGAATTTTTTTTAAATTTTTTTTTTATTTTTTTTAAATTTTTTTTTGAAAATTTTTTTTTTTAATTTTTTTTTTTGAAATTTTTTTTTTCGAAAATTTTTTTGAAATTTTTTTTGAATTTTTTTTTTGAAATTTTTTTTTTCGAAATTTTTTTTCGAATTTTTTTTTTCAATTTTTTTTTAAATTTTTTTTTTAAATTTTTTTTTTGAAATTTTTTTTAATTTTTTTTTGAAAATTTTTTTTTTGAAATTTTTATTTTTGAAAATTTTTTTTTTTAATTTTTTTTTGAAAATTTTTTTTTTTTTATTTTTTGTAAATTATTTTTTTTCGAATTTTTTTTTTGTTTTTTTTAATTTTTTTTTAATTTTTTTTTTAATTTTTTTTAAATTTTTTTTTGAAAATTTTTTTTTTGAAATTTTTTTTGAAAATTTTTTTTTTGAAATTTTTTTTTTCGAAATTTTTTTTCGAATTTTTTTTTCAATTTTTTTTTTCAATTTTTTTTAAATTTTTTTTTTTTTTTTTTGAAATTTTTTTTAAATTTTTTTTAAATTTTTTTTTGAAAATTTTTTTTTTGAAATTTTTTTTAAATTTTCTTTGAAAATTTTTTTTTTGAAATTTTTTTATTTTTTTTGAAATTTTTTTTAATTTTTTTTTTTATTTTTTTAAAATTTTTTTTTTTTAATTTTTTTTTTTTAATTTTTTTTTGAAATTTTTTTTTTTGAAATTTTTTTAATTTTTTTTTTGAAAATTTTTTTTTTGAAATTTTTTTTTTCAATTTTTTTTAAATTTTTTTTTTTATTTTTTTTTTGAAATTTTTTTTAAATTTTTTTTTGAAAATTTTTTTTTTGAAATTTTTTTTTTAATTTTTTTTAAATTTTTTTTTAATTTTTTTTTTGAAATTTTTTTTAAATTTTTTTTTGAAAATTTTTTTTTTCAAATTTTTTTTTTCAATTATTTTTTTAATTTTTTTGAAAATTTTTTTTTTTGAAATTTTTTTAAAATTTTTTTTCGAATTTTTTTTTTCAATTTTTTTTTTAAATTTTTTTTTAAATTTTTTTTTTTTTAATTTTTTTTATTTTTTTTAAATTTTTTTTTGGAAATTTTTTTTGAAAATTTTTTTTTTGAAATTTTTTTTTTCGAAATTTTTTTTCGAATTTTTTTTTCAATTTTTTTTTAAATTTTTTGAAAATTTTTTTTTTGAAATTTTTTTTTCAGTTTATTTAAAATTTTTTTTTTTTTAATTTTTTTTGAAAATTTTTTTTTGAAATTTTTTTTTTTGAAATTTTTTTAATTTTTTTTTTGAAAATTTTATTTTTGAAATTTTTTTTTTCAATTTTTTTTAAATTTTTTGTTTAATTTTTTTTTTTGAAATTTTTTTTAAATTTTTTTTCGAAAATTTTTTTTTTGAAATTTTTTTTTCAATTTTTTTTAAATTTTTTTTTTGAAATTTTTTTAAAATTTTTTTAAAATTTTTTTAAAATTTTTTTTTTGAAAATTTTTTTTCGAATTTTTTTTTTCAATTTTTTTTTAAATTTTTTTTTAAATTTTTTTTTTAAATTTTTTTTTTGGAATTTTTTTTAAATTTATTTTTGAAAATTTTTTTTTTAAATTTATTTTTGAAAATTTTTTTTGAAAATTTATTTTGAAAATTTTTTTTTTGAAATTTTTTTTTTGAATTTTTTTTTAAAATTTTTTTAAAAATTTTTTTTTGAATCTTTTTTTAAATTTTTTTTTAAATTTTTTTTTTAAATTTATTTTGAAATTTTTTTTTTTTTAAATTTTTTTTCTAAATTTTTTTTCGAATTTTTTTTTAAAATTTTTTAAAATTTTTTTTTTTATTTTTTTAAAAATTTTTTTTGAAAATTTTTTTTTAAAAATTTTTTTTGAAAATTTTTTTTTTAAAATTTTTTTTATTTGAAATTTTTTTTTTCGAAAATTTTTTTCGAATTTTTTTTTCAATTTTTTTTTAAATTTTTTTTTTAAATTTTTTTTTTTAAATTTTTTTTATTTTTTTTTTGAATTTTTTTTTAATTTTTTTTTTATTTTTTTAAAATTTTTTTTTGAAAATTTTTTTTTTTAATTTTTTTTTTTGAAATTTTTTTTTTCGAAAATTTTTTTGAAATTTTTTTTGAATTTTTTTTTTGAAATTTTTTTTTTCGAAATTTTTTTTCGAATTTTTTTTTTCAATTTTTTTTTAAATTTTTTTTTTAAATTTTTTTTTTGAAATTTTTTTTAATTTTTTTTTGAAAATTTTTTTTTTGAAATTTTTATTTTTGAAAATTTTTTTTTTTAATTTTTTTTTGAAAATTTTTTTTTTTTTATTTTTTGTAAATTATTTTTTTTCGAATTTTTTTTTTGTTTTTTTTTAATTTTTTTTTAATTTTTTTTTTAATTTTTTTTAAATTTTTTTTTGAAAATTTTTTTTTTGAAATTTTTTTTGAAAATTTTTTTTTTGAAATTTTTTTTTTCGAAATTTTTTTTCGAATTTTTTTTTCAATTTTTTTTTTCAATTTTTTTTAAATTTTTTTTTTTTTTTTTTGAAATTTTTTTTAAATTTTTTTTAAATTTTTTTTTGAAAATTTTTTTTTTGAAATTTTTTTTAAATTTTCTTTGAAAATTTTTTTTTTGAAATTTTTTTATTTTTTTTGAAATTTTTTTTAATTTTTTTTTTTATTTTTTTAAAATTTTTTTTGAAAATTTTTTTGTTGAAGTTTTTTTTTTGAAATTTTTTTTTTCGAAAATTTTTTTGAAATTTTTTTTGAATTTTCTTTTTGAAATTTTTTTTTCGAAAATTTTTTTGAATTTTTTTTTTAATTTTTTTTTAATTTTTTTTTAAATTTTTTTTTAAATTTTTTTTTTGAAATTTTTTTTCAATTTTTTTGAAATTTTTTTTAAAATTTTTTTAAAAATTTTGTTTGAATTTTTTTTTTAATTTTTTTTTTGAAATTTTTTTTTTCGAAATTTTTTTTCGAATTTTTTTTTTCAATTTTTTTTTCAATTTTTTTTTAAATTTTTTTTTTTTTAATTTTTTTTTTGAAATTTTTTTTAAATTTTTTTTTGAAAATTTTTTTTTTGAAATTTTTTTTAAATTTTTTTTGAAAATTTTTTTTTTGAAATTTTTTTATTTTTTTTGAAATTTTTTTTAATTTTTTTTTTTTTATTTTTTTAAAATTTTTTTTTGAAAATTTTTTTGTTGAAGTTTTTTTTTTGAAATTTTTTTTTTCGAAAATTTTTTTGAAATTTTTTTTGAATTTTCTTTTTGAAATTTTTTTTTCGAAAATTTTTTTGAATTTTTTTTAAAATTTTTTAAAAAATTTTTTTTTTATTTTTTTTTTGAAATTTTTTTAAATTTTTTTGAAATTTTTTTAAAAATTTTTTTAAAAATTTTTTTTGAAATTTTTTAATTTTTTTTTTGAAATATTTTTTTTGAAATTTTTTTTTCGAAAATTTTTTTGAAATTTTTTTTGAATTTTTTTTTAAATTTTTTTTTTGAATTTTTTTTTTAATTTTTTTTTTAATTTTTTTTTGAAATTTTTTTTTTAATTTTTTTTTAAATTTTTTTTTTAATTTTTTTTTTTGAAATTTTTTTAAAATTTTTCTTTTTTAATTTTTTTTTTTTAATTTTTTTTGAAAATTTTTTTTTGAAATTTTTTTTTTTTGAAATTTTTTTAATTTTTTTTTTGAAAATTTTTTTTTTGAAATTTTTTTTTTCAATTTTTTTTAAATTTTTTTTTTATTTTTTTTTTGAAATTTTTTTTAAATTTTTTTTTGAAAATTTTTTTTTGAAAATTTTTTTTTTCAATTTTTTTTTAATTTTTTTGAAAATTTTTTTTTTGAAATTTTTTTTGAAAATTTTTTTTTTGAAATTTTTTTTTTCGAATTTTTTTTTCGAATTTTTTTTTCAATTTTTTTTTTCAATTTTTTTTAAATTTTTTTTTTTTTTTTTTTGAAATTTTTTTTAAATTTTTTTTAAATTTTTTTTTGAAAATTTTTTTGTTGAAGTTTTTTTTTTTGAAATTTTTTTTTTCGAAAATTTTTTTGAAATTTTTTTTGAATTTTCTTTTTGAAATTTTTTTTTCGAAAATTTTTTTGAATTTTTTTTTAAATTTTTTTTTAAATTTTTTTTTTAAATTTTTTTTTTGAAATTTTTTTTCAATTTTTTTGAAATTTTTTTTAAAATTTTTTTAAAAATTTTTTTTGAATTTTTTTTTTAATTTTTTTTTTGAAATTTTTTTTTTCGAAATTTTTTTTCGAATTTTTTTTTTCAATTTTTTTTTTCAATTTTTTTTTAAATTTTTTTTTTTTATTTTTTTTTTTGAAATTTTTTTTAAATTTTTTTTTGAAAATTTTTTTTTTGAAATTTTTTTTAAATTTTTTTTGAAAATTTTTTTTTTGAAATTTTTTTATTTTTTTTGAAATTTTTTTTAATTTTTTTTTTTTATTTTTTTAAAATTTTTTTTTGAAAATTTTTTTGTTGAAGTTTTTTTTTTGAAATTTTTTTTTTCGAAAATTTTTTTGAAATTTTTTTTGAATTTTCTTTTTGAAATTTTTTTTTCGAAAATTTTTTTGAATTTTTTTTAAAATTTTTTTTAAAATTTTTTTTTTAATTTTTTTTTTGAAATTTTTTTCAATTTTTTTGAAATTTTTTTAAAAATTTTTTTAAAAATTTTTTTTGAAATTTTTTTAATTTTTTTTTTGAAATATTTTTTTTGAAATTTTTATTTCGAAAATTTTTTTGAAATTTTTTTTGAATTTTTTTTTTAATTTTTTTTTTAAAATTTTTTTTAAATTTTTTTTTTAATTTTTTTTTTGAAATTTTTTTTTCAAATTTTTTTTAAATTTTTTTTTTAATTTTTTTTTTTGAAATTTTTTTAAAATTTTTTTTTTTTTAATTTTTTTTTTTAAATTTTTTTTGAAAATTTTTTTTTGAAATTTTTTTTTTTTGAAATTTTTTAAATTTTTTTTTTGAAAATTTTTTTTTGAAATTTTTTTTTTCAATTTTTTTTAAATTTTTTTTTTTATTTTTTTTTTGAAATTTTTTTTAAATTTTTTTTTGAAAATTTTTTTTTTGAAATTTTTTTTTCAATTTTTTTTAAATTTTTTTTTAAATTTTTTTTTTGAAATTTTTTTTAAATTTTTTTTTGAAAATTTTTTTTTTCAAATTTTTTTTTTCAATTTTTTTTTTAATTTTTTTGAAATTTTTTTTTTTTGAAATTTTTTTAAAATTTTTTTTAAATTTTTTTTAAATATTTTTTTTGAAAATTTTTTTTCGAATTTTTTTTTTTCAATTTTTTTTAAAATTTTTTTTAAAATTTTTTTTTAAATTTTTTTTTTTTGAAATTTTTTTTAAATTTATTTTTGAAAAATTTTTTTTTTAATTTATTTTTGAAAATTTTTTTTGAAAATTTTTTTTTTTTAATTTTTTTTTTGAAATTTTTTTTTTCGAAAATTTTTTTGAATTTTTTTTTGAATTTTTTTTTTTAAATTTTTTTTTGAAAATTTTTTTTGAATTTTTTTTTTGAAATTTTTTTTTCGAAATTTTTTTTCGAATTTTTTTTTTCAATTTTTTTTAAATTTTTTTTTTTTTTGTAAATTATTTTTTTTCGAATTTTTTTTTTGGTTTTTTTTAAATTTTTTTTAAATTTTTTTTAAATTTTTTATTGAAAATTTTTTTTTTGAAATTTTTTTTTTTGAAATTTTTTTTAAAATTTTTTTAAAAATTTTTTTTGAATCTTTTTTTAAATTTTTTTTAAAATTTTTTTTTTAATTTTTTTTTTTTGAAATTTTTTTTAAATTTATTTTTGAAAAATTTTTTTTTAAATTTATTTTTGAAAATTTTTTTTGAAAATTTTTTTTTTTTAATTTTTTTTTGAAATTTTTTTTTCGAAATTTTTTTTCGAATTTTTTTTTTCAATTTTTTTTTAAATTTTTTTTTTTTATTTTTTTTTTTTATTTTTTTTATTTTTTTTTTGAATTTTTTTTTGAATTTTTTTTTTTTAATTTTTTTTTGAAAATTTTTTTTGAATTTTTTTTTTGAAATTTTTTTTTCGAAATTTTTTTTCGAATTTTTTTTTTCAATTTTTTTTAAATTTTTTTTTTTTTTGTAAATTATTTTTTTTCGAATTTTTTTTTTGGTTTTTTTTAAATTTTTTTTAAATTTTTTTTAAATTTTTTATTGAAAATTTTTTTTTTGAAATTTTTTTTTTTGAAATTTTTTTTGAAAATTTTTTTTTTTAAATTTTTTTTTTCGAAATTTTTTTTCGAATTTTTTTTTTCAATTTTTTTAAAAATTTTTTTTTTTTTTTGAAATTTTTTTAAAATTTTTTTTTGAAAATTTTTTTTTTGAAATTTTTTTAAAATTTTTTTTGAAAATTTTTTTTTTGAAATTTTTTTATTTTTTTTGAAATTTTTTTTAATTTTTTTTTTTTTATTTTTTTAAATTTTTTTTTTGAAAATTTTTTTTTGAAAATTTTTTTTTTGAAATTTTTTTTTTGAATTTTTTTTTAAAATTTTTTTAAAAATTTTTTTTGAACTTTTTTTAAATTTTTTTTAAAATTTATTTTGAAATTTTTTTTTTTTTAATTTTTTTTTCTAAATTTTTTTTCGAATTTTTTTTTCAAATTTTTTAAAATTTTTTTTTTATTTTTTTAAAAATTTTTTTTGAAAATTTTTTTTTTTAAATTTTTTTTATTTGAAATTTTTTTTTTCGAAAATTTTTTTCGAATTTTTTTTTCAATTTTTTTTAAAATTTTTTTTTTTTAAATTTTTTTTTTTAATTTTTTTTATTTTTTTTTTTGAATTTTTTTTAAATTTTTTTTTTATTTTTTTTAAATTTTTTTTTGAAAAATTTTTTTTTTAATTTTTTTTTTTGAAATTTTTTTTTTCGAAAATTTTTTTGAAATTTTTTTTGAAATTTTTTTTTCGAAATTTTTTTTCGAATTTTTTTTTTCAATTTTTTTTTAAATTTTTTTTTAAATTTTTTTTTTAAATTTTTTTTTTGAAATTTTTTTTAATTTTTTTTTGAAAATTTTTTTTTTGAAATTTTTATTTTTGAAAATTTTTTTTTTAATTTTTTTTTGAAAATTTTTTTTTTTTATTTTTTGTAAATTATTTTTTTTCGAATTTTTTTTTTGTTTTTTTTTTAATTTTTTTTTAAATTTTTTTTTAAAATTTTTTTTAAATTTTTTTTTGAAAATTTTTTTTTTGAAATTTTTTTTGAAAATTTTTTTTTTGAAATTTTTTTTTTCGAAATTTTTTTTCGAATTTTTTTTTCAATTTTTTTTTTCAATTTTTTTTAAAATTTTTTTTTTCTTTTTGAAATTTTTTTTAAATTTTTTTTTGAAAATTTTTTTTTTGAAATTTTTTTTAAATTTTCTTTGAAAATTTTTTTTTTGAAATTTTTTTATTTTTTTCGAAATTTTTTTTAATTTTTTTAAAATTTTTTTTGAAAATTTTTTTGTTGAAGTTTTTTTTTTTGAAATTTTTTTTTTCGAAAATTTTTTTGAAATTTTTTTTGAATTTTCTTTTTGAAATTTTTTTTTCGAAAATTTTTTTGAATTTTTTTTTTAAATTTTTTTTGAATTTTTTTTTTAATTTTTTTTTTGAAATTTTTTTTTTCGAAATTTTTTTCGAATTTTTTTTTTCAATTTTTTTTTTCAATTTTTTTTTTTATTTTTTTTTTTTCATTTTTTTTTTTGAAATTTTTTTAAAATTTTTTTTTGAAAATTTTTTTTTTTGAAATTTTTTTAAAATTTTTTTTGAAAATTTTTTTTTGAAATTTTTTTATTTTTTTTGAAATTTTTTTTAATTTTTTTTTTTTATTTTTTTAAAATTTTTTTTTGAAAATTTTTTTGTTGAAGTTTTTTTTTTGAAATTTTTTTTTTCGAAAATTTTTTTGAAATTTTTTTTGAATTTTCTTTTTGAAATTTTTTTTTCGAAAATTTTTTTGAATTTTTTTTAAAATTTTTTTTAAAATTTTTTTTTTAATTTTTTTTTTGAAATTTTTTTCAATTTTTTTGAAATTTTTTTAAAAATTTTTTTAAAAATTTTTTTTGAAATTTTTTTAATTTTTTTTTTGAAATATTTTTTTTGAAATTTTTTTTTCGAAAATTTTTTTGAAATTTTTTTTGAATTTTTTTTTAAATTTTTTTTTTGAAATTTTTTTTAAATTTTTTTTTTAAATTTTTTTTTTGAAATGTTTTTTTTCAATTTTTTTTAAATTTTTTTTTTAATTTTTTTTTTTGAAATTTTTTTAAAATTTTTTTTTTTTAATTTTTTTTTTTTTAATTTTTTTTTGAAATTTTTTTTTTTGAAATTTTTTTAATTTTTTTTTTGAAAATTTTTTTTTTGAAATTTTTTTTTTCAATTTTTTTTAAATTTTTTTTTTTATTTTTTTTTTGAAATTTTTTTTAAATTTTTTTTTGAAAATTTTTTTTTTGAAATTTTTTTTTTAATTTTTTTTAAATTTTTTTTTAATTTTTTTTTTGAAATTTTTTTTAAATTTTTTTTTGAAAATTTTTTTTTTCAAATTTTTTTTTTCAATTATTTTTTTAATTTTTTTGAAAATTTTTTTTTTTGAAATTTTTTTAAAATTTTTTTTCGAATTTTTTTTTTCAATTTTTTTTTTAAATTTTTTTTTAAATTTTTTTTTTTTTATTTTTTTTATTTTTTTTAAATTTTTTTTTGGAAATTTTTTTTGAAAATTTTTTTTTTGAAATTTTTTTTTTCGAAATTTTTTTTCGAATTTTTTTTTCAATTTTTTTTTAAATTTTTTGAAAATTTTTTTTTTGAAATTTTTTTTTCAGTTTATTTAAAATTTTTTTTTTTTTAATTTTTTTTGAAAATTTTTTTTTGAAATTTTTTTTTTTGAAATTTTTTTAATTTTTTTTTTGAAAATTTTATTTTTGAAATTTTTTTTTTCAATTTTTTTTAAATTTTTTGTTTAATTTTTTTTTTTGAAATTTTTTTTAAATTTTTTTTCGAAAATTTTTTTTTTGAAATTTTTTTTTCAATTTTTTTTAAATTTTTTTTTTGAAATTTTTTTAAAATTTTTTTAAAATTTTTTTAAAATTTTTTTTTTGAAAATTTTTTTTCGAATTTTTTTTTTCAATTTTTTTTTAAATTTTTTTTTAAATTTTTTTTTTAATTTTTTTTTTTGGAATTTTTTTTAAATTTATTTTTGAAAATTTTTTTTTTAAATTTATTTTTGAAAATTTTTTTTGAAAATTTATTTTGAAAATTTTTTTTTTGAAATTTTTTTTTTGAATTTTTTTTTAAAATTTTTTTAAAAATTTTTTTTTGAATCTTTTTTTAAATTTTTTTTTAAATTTTTTTTTTAAATTTATTTTGAAATTTTTTTTTTTTTAAATTTTTTTTCTAAATTTTTTTTCGAATTTTTTTTTTAAATTTTTTAAAATTTTTTTTTTTATTTTTTTAAAAATTTTTTTTGAAAATTTTTTTTTTAAAATTTTTTTTATTTGAAATTTTTTTTTTCGAAAATTTTTTTCGAATTTTTTTTTCAATTTTTTTTTAAATTTTTTTTTTTAATTTTTTTTTTTAAATTTTTTTTATTTTTTTTTTGAATTTTTTTTAAATTTTTTTTTTATTTTTTTTAAATTTTTTTTTGAAAATTTTTTTTTTTAATTTTTTTTTTTGAAATTTTTTTTTTCGAAAATTTTTTTGAAATTTTTTTTGAATTTTTTTTTTGAAATTTTTTTTTTCGAAATTTTTTTTCGAATTTTTTTTTTCAATTTTTTTTTAAATTTTTTTTTTAAATTTTTTTTTTGAAATTTTTTTTAATTTTTTTTTGAAAATTTTTTTTTTGAAATTTTTATTTTTGAAAATTTTTTTTTTTAATTTTTTTTTGAAAATTTTTTTTTTTTTATTTTTTGTAAATTATTTTTTTTCGAATTTTTTTTTTGTTTTTTTTAATTTTTTTTTAATTTTTTTTTTAATTTTTTTTAAATTTTTTTTTGAAAATTTTTTTTTTGAAATTTTTTTTGAAAATTTTTTTTTTGAAATTTTTTTTTTCGAAATTTTTTTTCGAATTTTTTTTTCAATTTTTTTTTTCAATTTTTTTTAAATTTTTTTTTTTTTTTTTGAAATTTTTTTTAAATTTTTTTTAAATTTTTTTTTGAAAATTTTTTTTTTGAAATTTTTTTTAAATTTTCTTTGAAAATTTTTTTTTTGAAATTTTTTTATTTTTTTTGAAATTTTTTTTAATTTTTTTTTTTATTTTTTTAAAATTTTTTTTTTTTAATTTTTTTTTTTTAATTTTTTTTTGAAATTTTTTTTTTTGAAATTTTTTTAATTTTTTTTTTGAAAATTTTTTTTTTGAAATTTTTTTTTTCAATTTTTTTTAAATTTTTTTTTTTATTTTTTTTTTGAAATTTTTTTTAAATTTTTTTTTGAAAATTTTTTTTTTGAAATTTTTTTTTTAATTTTTTTTAAATTTTTTTTTAATTTTTTTTTTGAAATTTTTTTTAAATTTTTTTTTGAAAATTTTTTTTTTCAAATTTTTTTTTTCAATTATTTTTTTAATTTTTTTGAAAATTTTTTTTTTTGAAATTTTTTTAAAATTTTTTTTCGAATTTTTTTTTTCAATTTTTTTTTTAAATTTTTTTTTAAATTTTTTTTTTTTTAATTTTTTTTATTTTTTTTAAATTTTTTTTTGGAAATTTTTTTTGAAAATTTTTTTTTTGAAATTTTTTTTTTCGAAATTTTTTTTCGAATTTTTTTTTCAATTTTTTTTAAAATTTTTTGAAAATTTTTTTTTTGAAATTTTTTTTTCAGTTTATTTAAAATTTTTTTTTTTTTAATTTTTTTTGAAAATTTTTTTTTGAAATTTTTTTTTTTGAAATTTTTTTAATTTTTTTTTTGAAAATTTTATTTTTGAAATTTTTTTTTTCAATTTTTTTTAAATTTTTTGTTTAATTTTTTTTTTTGAAATTTTTTTTAAATTTTTTTTCGAAAATTTTTTTTTTGAAATTTTTTTTTCAATTTTTTTTAAATTTTTTTTTTGAAATTTTTTTAAAATTTTTTTAAAATTTTTTTAAAATTTTTTTTTTGAAAATTTTTTTTCGAATTTTTTTTTTCAATTTTTTTTTAAATTTTTTTTTAAATTTTTTTTTTAAATTTTTTTTTTGGAATTTTTTTTAAATTTATTTTTGAAAATTTTTTTTTTAAATTTATTTTTGAAAATTTTTTTTGAAAATTTATTTTGAAAATTTTTTTTTTGAAATTTTTTTTTTGAATTTTTTTTTAAAATTTTTTTAAAAATTTTTTTTTGAATCTTTTTTTAAATTTTTTTTTAAATTTTTTTTTTAAATTTATTTTGAAATTTTTTTTTTTTTAAATTTTTTTTCTAAATTTTTTTTCGAATTTTTTTTTAAAATTTTTTAAAATTTTTTTTTTTATTTTTTTAAAAATTTTTTTTGAAAATTTTTTTTTAAAAATTTTTTTTGAAAATTTTTTTTTTAAAATTTTTTTTATTTGAAATTTTTTTTTTCGAAAATTTTTTTCGAATTTTTTTTTCAATTTTTTTTTAAATTTTTTTTTTTAATTTTTTTTTTTAAATTTTTTTTATTTTTTTTTTGAATTTTTTTTTAATTTTTTTTTTATTTTTTTAAAATTTTTTTTTGAAAATTTTTTTTTTTAATTTTTTTTTTTGAAATTTTTTTTTTCGAAAATTTTTTTGAAATTTTTTTTGAATTTTTTTTTTGAAATTTTTTTTTTCGAAATTTTTTTTCGAATTTTTTTTTTCAATTTTTTTTTAAATTTTTTTTTTAAATTTTTTTTTTGAAATTTTTTTTAATTTTTTTTTGAAAATTTTTTTTTTGAAATTTTTATTTTTGAAAATTTTTTTTTTTAATT
>CALYCE020000015.1:5000-10000 GCA_944452925.2 Chrysolina oricalcia | reverse complement strand
ATTTTTTTTGAAAATTTTTTTTTTGAAATTTTTTTTTTCGAAATTTTTTTTCGAATTTTTTTTTCAATTTTTTTTTTCAATTTTTTTAAAATTTTTTTTTTTTTTTTTTTTGAAATTTTTTTTAAATTTTTTTTTGAAAATTTTTTTTTTGAAATTTTTTTTAAATTTTCTTTGAAAATTTTTTTTTTGAAATTTTTTTATTTTTTTTGAAATTTTTTTTAATTTTTTTTTTTATTTTTTTAAAATTTTTTTTGAAAATTTTTTTGTTGAAGTTTTTTTTTTGAAATTTTTTTTTTCGAAAATTTTTTTGAAATTTTTTTTTTAATTTTTTTTAAAATTTTTTTTTAAATTTTTTTTTTGAAATTTTTTTGAAATTTTTTTTAAAAATTTTTTTTGAATTTTTTTTTAAATTTTTTTTTTGAAATTTTTTTTTTCGAAATTTTTTTTCTAATTTTTTTTTTCAATTTTTTTTTTCAATTTTTTTTTAAAGTTTTTTTTTTTATTTTTTTTTTGAAATTTTTTTAAAATTATTTTTTTGAAATTTTTTTTAAATTTTTTTTGAAAATTTTTTTTTTGAAATTTTATTTTTTTTGAAATTTTTTTTAATTTTTTTTTTTTTATTTTTTTAAAATTTTTTTTTGAAAATTTTTTTGTTGAATTTTTTTTTTTGAAATTTTTTTTTTCGAAAATTTTTTTGAAATTTTTTTTGAATTTTCTTTTTGAAATTTTTTTTTCGAAATTTTTTTTGAATTTTCTTTTTGAAATTTTTTTTTCGAAAATTTTTTTGAATTTTTTTTTAAATTTTTCTTAAAATTTTTTTTTTAATTTTTTTTTTGAAATTTTTTTCAATTTTTTTTTTGAAATATTTTTTTTGAAATTTTTTTTTCGAAAATTTTTTAGAAATTTTTTTTGAATTTTTTTTTTAATTTTTTTTTGAAATTTTTTTTTTTTATTTTTTTTTTGAAATGTTTTTTTTCAATTTTTTTTAAATTTTTTTTTTAATTTTTTTTTTTGAAATTTTTTAAAAATTTTTTTTTTTAATTTTTTTTTTTAAATTTTTTTTGAAAATTTTTTTTTGAAATTTTTTTTTTTTGAAATTTTTTTAATTTTTTTTTTGAAAATTTTTTTTTTGAAATTTTTTTTTTCAATTTTTTTTAAATTTTTTTTTTTATTTTTTTTTTGAAATTTTTTTTAAATTTTTTTTTGAAAATTTTTTTTTTTAAATTTATTTTTAAATTTTTTTTAAATTTTTTTTTGAAAATTTTTTTTTTCAAATTTTTTTTTTCAATTATTTTATTAATTTTTTTGAAAATTTTTTTTTTTGAAATTTTTTTAAAATTTTTTTTAAATTTTTTTTAAATTTTTTTTTTGAAAATTTTTTTTTTGAAAATTTTTTTTTTGAAAATTTTTTTTCGAATTTTTTTTTCAATTTTTTTTTTCAATTTTTTTTAAAATTTTTTTTTTAATTTTTTTTTTTGAAATTTTTTTTAAATTCATTTTTGAAAATTTTTTTTTTTAATTTATTTTTGAAAATTTTTTTTGAAAATTTTTTTTTTAAAATTTTTTTTTTGAAATTTTTTTTTTGAATTTTTTTTTTTAAATTTTTTAAAAATTTTTTTTGAATTTTTTTTTAAATTTTTTTTTTTTAATTTTTTTTAAAATTTTTTTTGAAATTTTTTTTTTTTTTTAATTTTTTTTTTTTAATTTTTTTTCGAATTTTTTTTTCAAATTTTTTAAAATTTTTTTTTTTATTTTTTTAAAAATTTTTTTTTTTTAATTTTTTTTTTTGAAATTTTTTTTTTTCGAAAATTTTTTTGAATTTTTTTTTGAATTTTTTTTTTTAATTTTTTAAAAAATTTTTTTTGATTTTTTTTTTCAATTTTTTTTAAATTTTTTTTTTTTAATTTTTTTTAAAATTTTTTTTGAAAATTTTTTTTTTTAATTTTTTTTTCTAAATTTTTTTTCGAATTTTTTTTCAAATTTTTAAAAAAATTTTTTTTATTTTTTTAAAAATTTTTTTTGAAAATTTTTTTTTTGAATTTTTTTTTTTTTAAATTTTTTTTTCGAAAATTTTTTTGAAATTTATTTTTGAAAATTTTTTTTTTGAATTTTTTTTTTCAATTTTTTTTAAATTTTTTTTTTTTATTTTTTTAAAAATTTTTTTTGAAAATTTTTTTTTTTTTAATTTTTTTTTCGAAATTTTTTTTCAAATTTTTAAAAATTTTATTATTTTATTTTTTTAAAAATTTTTTTTGAAATTTTTTTTTTTGAATTTTTTTTTTTTGAAATTTTTTTTTTCAAAAATTTTTTTGAAATTTTTTTTTCGAAATTTTTTTTCGAATTTTTTTTTTCAATTTTTTTTAAATTTTTTTTTTTTTAATTTTTTTTTTTAAATTTTTTTAATTTTTTTTTTAAATTTTTTTTAAAATTTTTTTTGAAAATTTTTTTTTTTTTATTTTTTTTTCTAAATTTTTTTTCGAATTTTTTTTTCAAATTTTTTAAAATTTTTTTTTTTATTTTTTTTAAAATTTTTTTTGAAAATTTTTTTTTTGAATTTTTTTTTTTAATTTTTTTTTCGAAAATTTTTTTGAAATTTATTTTTGAAAATTTTTTTTTTGAATTTTTTTTTTCAATTTTTTTTAATTTTTTTTTTTAAATTTTTTTAAAAATTTTTTTTGAAATTTTTTTTTTTTTAATTTTTTTTTCGAAATTTTTTTTCAAATTTTTAAAAATTTTTTTTTTAATTTTTTTAAAAAATTTTTTTGAAAATTTTTTTTTTTGAATTTTTTTTTTTTGAAATTTTTTTTTTCGAAAATTTTTTTGAAATTTTTTTTGAATTTTTTTTTTGAAATTTTTTTTTCGAAATTTTTTTTCGAATTTTTTTTTCAATTTTTTTTAAATTTTTTTTTTTTAATTTTTTTTTTTTAATTTTTTTTGAACATTTTTTTTTGAAATTTTTTTTTTTGAAATTTTTTTAATTTTTTTTTTGAAATTTTTTTTAATTTTTTTTTTTAATTTTTTTAAAATTTTTTTTTGAAAATTTTTTTTTTGAAATTTTTTTTTTTAATTTTTTTTAAATTTTTTTTTAAATTTTTTTTTGAAATTTTTTTAAAATTTTTTTTGAAAATTTATTTTTTTTTTTAATTTTTTTTTGAAATTTTTTTTTTGAAAATTTTTTTTCGAATTTTTTTTTTCAATTTTTTTTTAAATTTTTTTTTTGAAATTTTTTTTTCGAAATTTTTTTTCGAATTTTTTTTTTCAATTTTTTTTTAAATTTTTTTTTTTAAATTTTTTTTTTTTTAATTTTTTTTATTTTTTTTTTGAATTTTTTTTTGAATTTTTTTTTATTTTTTTTAAATTTTTTTTTGAAAATTTTTTTTGAATTTTTTTTTTTGAAATTTTTTTTTCGAAATTTTTTTTCGAATTTTTTTTTTCAATTTTTTTTTAAATTTTTTTTTAATTTTTTGTAAATTATTTTTTTTCGAATTTTTTTTTTGGTTTTTTTTAAAATTTTTTTTTAAATTTTTTTTTAAATTTTTTTTTAATTTTTTATTGAAAATTTTTTTTTTGAAATTTTTTTTTAAAATTTTTTTTTTGAAATTTTTTTTCGAATTTTTTTTTAAATTTTTTTTTAAATTTTTTGAAAATTTTTTTTTTGAAATTTTTTTTTCAATTTATTTAAAAATTTTTTTTTAAATTTTTTTTTTTTAAATTTTTTTTGAAAATTTTTTTTTGAAATTTTTTTTTTTGAAATTTTTTTAATTTTTTTTTTGAAAATTTTATTTTTGAAATTTTTTTTTTCAATTTTTTTTAAATTTTTTGTTTAATTTTTTTTTTTGAAATTTTTTTAAAATTTTTTTTCGAAAATTTTTTTTTTGAAATTTTTTTTTCAATTTTTTTTAAATTTTTTTTTTTAATTTTTTTAAAATTTTTTTAAAATTTTTTTAAAATTTTTTTAAAATTTTTTTTTTGAAAATTTTTTTTCGAATTTTTTTTTTCAATTTTTTTTTAAATTTTTTTTTAAATTTTTTTTTTAATTTTTTTTTTTTGGAATTTTTTTTAAATTTATTTTTGAAAATTTTTTTTTTAAATTTATTTTTGAAAATTTTTTTTGAAAATTTATTTTGAAAATTTTTTTTTTGAAATTTTTTTTTTGAATTTTTTTTTAAAAATTTTTTTTTGAATCTTTTTTTAAATTTTTTTTTAAAATTTTTTTTAAAATTTATTTTGAAATTTTTTTTTTTTAATTTTTTTTTCTAAATTTTTTTTCGAATTTTTTTTTCAAATTTTTTAAAATTTTTTTTTTTATTTTTTTAAAAATTTTTTTTGAAAATTTTTTTTTTAAAATTTTTTTTATTTGAAATTTTTTTTTTCGAAAATTTTTTTCGAATTTTTTTTTCAATTTTTTTTTAAATTTTTTTTTTTAAATTTTTTTTTTAAAATTTTTTTTATTTTTTTTTGAATTTTTTTTTAATTTTTTTTTTATTTTTTTTAAATTTTTTTTTGAAAATTTTTTTTTTTAATTTTTTTTTTTGAAATTTTTTTTTTCGAAAATTTTTTTGAAATTTTTTTTGAATTTTTTTTTGAAATTTTTTTTTTCGAAATTTTTTTTCGAATTTTTTTTTTCAATTTTTTTTTAAATTTTTTTTTTAAATTTTTTTTTTGAAATTTTTTTAAATTTTTTTTTGAAAATTTTTTTTTGAAATTTTTATTTTTGAAAATTTTTTTTTTAAATTTTTTTTTGAAAATTTTTTTTTTTTTATTTTTTGTAAATTATTTTTTTTCGAATTTTTTTTTTGTTTTTTTTTAAATTTTTTTTTAATTTTTTTTTTAAATTTTTTTTAAATTTTTTTTTGAAAATTTTTTTTTTGAAATTTTTTTTGAAAATTTTTTTTTTGAAATTTTTTTTGAAAATTTTTTTTTTGAAATTTTTTTTTTCGAAATTTTTTTTCGAATTTTTTTTTCAATTTTTTTTTTCAATTTTTTTTAAATTTTTTTTT
>CALYCE020000013.1:7500-45000 GCA_944452925.2 Chrysolina oricalcia | reverse complement strand
CGGATGGACGGATGGACGGATGGACGGATGGACGGATGGACGGATGGACGGATGGACGGATGGACGGATGGACGGATGGACGGATGGACGGATGGACGGATGGACGGATGGACGGATGGACGGATGGACGGATGGACGGATGGACGGATGGAAGGATGGACGGATGGACGGATGGACGGATGGACGGATGGACGGATGGACGGATGGACGGATGGACGGATGGACGGATGGACGGATGGACGGATGGACGGATGGACGGATGGACGGATGGACTGATGGACGGATGGACTGATGGACATATGGACGGATGGACGGATGGACGGATGGACGGATGGACGGATGGACGGATGGACGGATGGACGGATGGACGGATGGACGGATGGACGGATGGACGGATGGACGGATGGACGGATGGACGGATGGACGGATGGACGGATGGACGGATAGACGGATGGACGGATGGACGGATGGACGGATGGACGGATGGACGGATGGACGGATGGACGGATGGACGGATGGACGGGTGGACGGATGGACGGATGGACGGATGGACGGATGGACGGATGGACGGATGGACGGATGGACGGATGGACGGATGGACGGATGGACAGATGGACGGATGGTTGGATGGACGGATGGTAGGATGGATGGATGGATGGATGGATGGATGGATGGATGGATGGATGGATGGATGGATGGACAGATGACGGATGGACGGATGGACAGATGGACGGATGGACGGATGGTCGGATGGACGGATGGACGGATGGACGGATGGACGGATGGACGGATGGACGGATGGACGGATGGAAGGATGGAAGGATGGACGGATGGACGGATGGACGGATGGACGGATGGACTGATGGACGGATGGACTGATGGACATATGGACGGATGGACGGATGGACGGATGGACGGATGGACGGATGGACGGATGGACGGATGGACGGATGGACGGATGGACGGATAGACGGATGGACGGATGGACGGATGGACGGATGGACGGATGGACGGATGGACGGATGGACGGATGGACGGATGGACGGATGGACGGATGGACGGATGGACGGATGGACGGATGGACGGATGGACGGATGGACGGATGGACGGATGGACGGATGGACGGATGGACGGATGGACGGATGGACGGATGGACGGATGGACGGATGGACGGATGGACGGATGGACGGATGGACGGATGGACGGATGGTCGGATGGACGGATGGACGGATGGATGGATGGATGGATGGATGGATGGATGGATGGATGGACAGATGACGGATGGACGGATGGACGGATGGACGGATGGACGGATGGACGGATGGACGGATGGACGGATGGACGGATGGACGGATGGACGGATGGACGGATGGACGGATGGACGGATGGACGGATGGACGGATGGACGGATGGACGGATGGACTGATGGACGGATGGACGGATGGACGGATGGACGGATGGACGGATGGACGGATGGACGGATGGACGGATGGACGGATGGACGGATGGACGGATGGACGGATGGACGGATGGACGGATGGACGGATGGACGGATGGACGGATGGACGGATGGACGGATGGACGGATGGACGGATGGACGGATGGACGGATGGACGGATGGACGGATGGACGGATGGACGGATGGACGGATGGACGGATGGACGGATGGACGGATGGACGGATGGACGGATGGACGGATGGACGGATGGACGGATGGACGGATGGACGGATGGACGGATGGACGGATGGACGGATGGACGGATGGACGGATGGACGGATGGATGGATGGATGGATGAATGGATGGATAGAAGGATGGATGGAAAAATGAACAGATGGACGGATGGACGGATGGACGGATGGACGGATGGACGGATGGACGGATGGACAGATGGACGGATGGACGGATGGACGGATGGACTGATGGACGGATGGACGGATGGACGGATGGACGGATGGACGGATGGTTGGATGGACGGATGGACGGATGGACGGATGGACGGATGGAAGGATGGACGGATGGACGGATGGACGGATGGACGGATGGACGGATGGACTGATGGACGGATGGACTGATGGACGGATGGACGGATGGACGGATGGACGGATGGACGGATGGACGGATGGACGGATGGACGGATGGACGGATGGACGGATGGACGGATGGACGGATGGACGGATGGACGGATGGACGGATGGACGGATGGACGGATGGACGGATGGAAGGATGGACGGATGGACGGATGGACGGATGGACGGATGGACGGATGGACGGATGGACGGATGGACGGATGGACGGATGGACGGATGGACGGATGGACGGATGGACGGATGGACGGATGGACGGATGGACGGATGGACGGATGGACGGATGGACGGATGGACGGATGGACTGATGGACGGATGGACTGATGGACATATGGACGGATGGACGGATGGACGGATGGACGGATGGACGGATGGACGGATGGACGGATGGACGGATGGACGGATGGACGGATGGACGGATGGACGGATGGACGGATGGACGGATAGACGGATGGACGGATGGACGGATGGACGGATGGACGGATGGACGGATGGACGGATGGACGGATGGACGGGTGGACGGATGGACGGATGGACGGATGGACGGATGGACGGATGGACGGATGGACGGATGGACGGATGGACGGATGGACAGATGGACGGATGGTTGGATGGACGGATGGTAGGATGGATGGATGGATGGATGGATGGATGGATGGATGGATGGATGGATGGATGGATGGATGGATGGACAGATGACGGATGGACGGATGGACAGATGGACGGATGGACGGATGGTCGGATGGACGGATGGACGGATGGACGGATGGACGGATGGACGGATGGACGGATGGACGGATGGAAGGATGGAAGGATGGACGGATGGACGGATGGACGGATGGACGGATGGACTGATGGACGGATGGACTGATGGACATATGGACGGATGGACGGATGGACGGATGGACGGATGGACGGATGGACGGATGGACGGATGGACGGATGGACGGATGGACGGATGGACGGATGGACGGATGGACGGATAGACGGATGGACGGATGGACGGATGGACGGATGGACGGATGGACGGATGGACGGATGGACGGATGGACGGATGGACGGATGGACGGATGGACGGATGGACGGATGGACGGATGGACGGATGGACGGATGGACGGATGGACGGATGGACGGATGGACGGATGGACGGATAGACGGATGGACGGATGGACGGATGGACGGATGGACGGATGGACGGATGGACGGATGGACGGATGGACGGATGGACGGATGGTCGGATGGACGGATGGACGGATGGATGGATGGATGGATGGATGGATGGATGGATGGATGGATGGACAGATGACGGATGGACGGATGGACGGATAGACGGATGGACGGATGGACGGATGGACGGATGGACGGATGGACGGATGGACGGATGGACGGATGGACGGATGGACGGATGGACGGATGGACGGATGGACTGATGGACGGATGGACGGATGGACGGATGGACGGATGGACGGATGGACGGATGGACGGATGGACGGATGGACGGATGGACGGATGGACGGATGGACGGATGGACGGATGGACGGATGGACGGATGGACGGATGGACGGATGGACGGATGGACGGATGGACGGATGGACGGATGGACGGATGGACGGATGGACGGATGGACGGATGGACGGATGGACGGATGGACGGATGGACGGATGGACGGATGGACGGATGGACGGATGGACGGATGGACGGATGGACGGATGGACGGATGGACGGATGGACGGATGGACGGATGGACGGATGGACGGATGGACGGATGGACGGATGGACGGATGGACGGATGGACGGATGGACGGATGGACGGATGGACGGATGGACGGATGGATGGATGGATGGATGAATGGATGGATAGAAGGATGGATGGAAAAATGAACAGATGGACGGATGGACGGATGGACGGATGGACGGATGGACGGATGGACGGATGGACAGATGGACGGATGGACGGATGGACGGATGGACTGATGGACGGATGGACGGATGGACGGATGGACGGATGGACGGATGGACGGATGGTTGGATGGACGGATGGACGGATGGATGGATGGATGGATGAATGGATGGATAGAAGGATGGATGGAAAAATGAACAGATGGACGGATGGACGGATGGACGGATGGACGGATGGACGGATGGACGGATGGACAGATGGACGGATGGACGGATGGACGGATGGACTGATGGACATATGGACGGATGGACGGATGGACGGATGGACGGATGGACGGATTGACGGATGGACGGATGGACGGATGGACGGATGGACGGATGGACGGATGGACGGATGGACGGATGGACGGATGGACGGATGGACGGATGGACGGATGGACGGATGGACGGATGGACGGATGGACGGATGGACGGATGGACGGATGAACGGATGGACGGATGGACGGATGGACGGATGGACGGATGGACGGATGGACGGATGGACGGATGGACGGATGGACGGATGGAGGGATGGACGGATGGACGGATGGACGGATGGACGGATGGACGGATGGACGGATGGACGGATGGACGGATGGACTGATGAACGGATGGACGGATGGACGGATGGACGGATGGACGGATGGACGGATGGACGGATGGACGGATGGACGGATGGACGGATGGACGGATGGACGGATGGACGGATGGACGGATGGACGGATGGACGGATGGACGGATGGACGGATGGACGGATGGACGGATGGACGGATGGACGGATGGACGGATGGACGGATGGACGGATGGACGGATGGACGGATGGACGGATGGACGGATGGACGGATGGACGGATGGACGGATGGACGGATGGACGGATGGACGGATGGACGGATAGACGGATGGACGGATGGACGGATGGACGGATGGACGGATAACCGGATGGACGGATGGACGGATGGACGGATGGACGGATGGACGGATGAACGGATGGACGGATGGACGGATGGACGGATGGACGGATGGACGGATGGACGGATGGACGGATGGACGGATGGACGGATGGACGGATGGACGGATGGAGGGATGGACGGATGGACGGATGGACGGATGGACGGATGGACGGATGGACGGATGGACGGATGGACGGATGGACGGATGGACATATGAACGGATACACGGATGGACGGATGGACGGATGGACGGATGGACGGATGGACGGATGGACGGATGGACGGATGGACGGATGGACGGATGGACGGATGGACGGATGGAGGGATGGACGGATGGACGGATGGACGGATGGACGGATGGACGGATGGACGGATGGACGGATGGACGGATGGACGGATGGACGGATGGACGGATGGACGGATGGACGGATGGACGGATGGACGGATGGACGGATGGACGGATGGACGGATGGACGGATGGACGGATGGACGGATGGACGGATGGACGGATGGACGGATGGACGGATGGACGGATGGACGGATGGACGGATGGACGGATGGACGGATGGACGGATGGACGGATGGACGGATGGACGGATGGACGGATGGACGGATGGACGGATGGACGGATGGACGGATGGACGGATGGACGGATGGACGGATGGACGGATGGACGGAAGGACGGAAGGACGGGAGGACGAATGGACGGATGGACAGATGGACAGATGGACGGATGGACGGATGGACGGATGGACGGATGGACGGATGGACGGATGGACGGATGGACGGATGGACGGATGGACGGATGGACGGATGGACGGATGGACGGATGGACGGATGGACGGATGGACGGATGGACGGATGGACGGATGGACGGATGGACGGATGGACGGATGGACGGATGGACGGATGGACGGATGGACGGATGGACGGATGGACGGATGGACGGATGGACGGATGGACGGATGGACGGATGGACGGATGGACGGATGGACGGATGGACGGATGGACGGATGGACGGATGGACGGATGGACGGATGGACGGATGGACGGATGGACGGATGGACGGATGGACGGATGGACGGATGGACGGATGGACGGATGGACGGATGGACGGATGGACGGATGGACGGATGGACGGATGGACGGATGGACGGATGGACGGATGGACGGATGGACGGATGGACGGATGGACGGATGGACGGATGGACGGATGGACGGATGGACGGATGGACGGATGGACGGATGGACGGATGGACGGATGGACGGATGGACGGATGGATGGATGGATGGATGGATGGATGGATGGATGGATGGATGGACAGATGACGGATGGACGGATGGACGGATGGACGGATGGACGGATGGAAGGATGGACGGATGGACGGATGGACGGATGGACTGATGGACTGATGGACGGATGGACGGATGGACGGATGGACGGATGGACGGATGGACGGATAGACGGATGGACAGATGGACGGATGGATGGATGGATGGTAAATGGATGGATAGAAGGATGGATGGAAAAATGAACAGATGGACGGATGGACGGATGGACGGATGGACGGATGGACGGATGGACGGATGGACGGATGGACGGATGGACGGATGGACGGATGGACGGATGGACGGATGGACGGATGGACGGATGGACGGATGGACGGATGGACGGATGGACGGATGGACGGATGGACGGATGGACGGATGGACGGATGGACGGATGGACGGATGGACGGATGGACGGATGGACGGATGGACGGATGGACGGATGGACGGATGGACGGATGGACGGATGGACGGATGGACGGATGGACGGATGGACGGATGGACGGATGGACGGATGGACGGATGGACGGATGGACGGATGGACGGATGGACGGATGGACGGATGGACGGATGGAAGGATGGACGGATGGACGGATGGACGGATAAACGGATGGACTGATGGACGGATGGACTGATGGACATATGGACGGATGGACGGATGGACGGATGGACGGATGGACGGATGGACGGATGGACGGATGGACGGATGGACGGATGGACGGATGGACGGATGGACGGATGGATGGATGGATGGATGGATGGATGGATGGATGGATGGATGGACAGATGACGGATGGACGGATGGACGGATGGACAGAGATAGCGGACGTGAAGTTTTATTACGGTACTCGATGAATCACTGCACTATCATATGACGTCACAACATGGCGGTCATCAGCTGATTGTTTTGGACGGATGGACGGATGGACTGATGGACATATGGACGGATGGACGGATGGACGGATGGACGGATGGACGGATGGACGGATGGACGGATGGACGGATGGACGGATGGACGGATGGACGGATGGACGGATGGACGGATGGACGGATGGACGGATGGACGGATGGACGGATGGACGGATGGACGGATGGACGGATGGACGGATGGACGGATGGACGGATGGACGGATGGACGGATGGACGGATGGACGGATGGACGGATGGACGGATGGACGGATGGACGGATGGACGGATGGACGGATGGACGGATGGACGGATGGACGGATGGACGGATGGACGGATGGACGGATGGACGGATGGACGGATGGACGGATGGACGGATGGACGGATGGACGGATGGACGGATGGACGGATGGACGGATGGACGGATGGACGGATGGACGGATGGACGGATGGACGGATGGACGGATGGACGGATGGACGGATGGACGGATGGACGGATGGACGGATGGACGGATGGACGGATGGACGGATGGACGGATGGACGGATGGACGGATGGACGGATGGACGGATGGACGGATGGACGGATGGACGGATGGACGGATGGACGGATGGACGGATGGACGGATGGACGGATGGACGGATGGACGGATGGACGGATGGACGGATGGACGGATGGACGGATGGACGGATGGACGGATGGACGGATGGACGGATGGACGGATGGACGGATGGACGGATGGACGGATGGACGGATGGACGGATGGACGGATGGACGGATGGACGGATGGACGGATGGACGGATGGACGGATGGACGGATGGACGGATGGACGGATGGACGGATGGACGGATGGACGGATGGACGGATGGACGGATGGACGGATGGACGGATGGACGGATGGACGGATGGACGGATGGACGGATGGACGGATGGACGGATGGACGGATGGACAGATGGACGGATGGACGGATGGACGGATGGACGGATGGACGGATGGACGGATGGACGGATGGATGGATGGATGGATGAATGGATGGATAGAAGGATGGATGGAAAAATGAACAGATGGACGGATGGACGGATGGACGGATGGACGGATGGACGGATGGACGGATGGACGGATGGACAGATGGACGGATGGACGGATGGACTGATGGACATATGGACGGATGGACGGATGGACGGATGGACGGATTGACGGATGGACGGATGGACGGATGGACGGATGGACGGATGGACGGATGGACGGATGGACGGATGGACGGATGGACGGATGGACGGATGGACGGATGGACGGATGGACGGATGGACGGATGGACGGATGGACGGATGGACGGATGGACGGATGGACGGATGGACGGATGGACGGATAGACGGATGGACGGATGGACGGATGGACGGATGGACGGATGGACTGATGGACGGATGGACGGATGGGCGGATGGACGGATGGACGGATGGACGGATGGACGGATGGACGGATGGACGGATGGACGGATGGACGGATGGACGGATGGACGGATGGACGGATGGACGGATGGACGGATGGACGGATGGACGGATGGACGGATGGACGGATGGACGGATGGACGGATGGACGGATGGACGGATGGACGGATGGACGGATGGACGGATGGACGGATGGACGGATGGACGGATGGACGGATGGACGGATGGACGGATGGACGGATGGACGGATGGACGGATGGACGGATGGACGGATGGACGGATGGACGGATGGACGGATGGACGGATGGACGGATGGACGGATGGACGGATGGACGGATGGACGGATGGACGGATGGACGGATGGACGGATGGACGGATGGACGGATGGACGGATGGACGGATGGACGGATGGACGGATGGACGGATGGACGGATGGACGGATGGACGGATGGACGGATGGAATAATTTCAGTTGACGTCACAACATGGTAGTCACCATTATATATATTATATATTTTGTACTTGTTAATTGTGATCTTTATAAATTTTTCAGGCATTTAGTGACCTCATTATTTGATTATATATTGTAATATTCCTTTTTCATTTGAAAAATCGAATAATTTTGCTAATGACATCAGGTGACGTAACAACATGGCGGTTACCAGCTGATTGTATATTGTGGTTGCTTCTAGTTAGTTGTGATCTACATAAACTTGCCAAATATCTATTCTAAAGAAGATGCTACCAAAATTTTGTTAAGAAACGTGAAATCTAATAGAAAAGTTGAAATCTACCAAACGTCACAACGCTGGATTGAAAACTACGGATGAGGGCCGACAGAGTGGGGGCGGTTAAATCATGCTCATAACACTCTCCGATTCAGTTTTCGGCTGGCTGGCAGAGATAGCGGACGTGAAGTTTTATTACGGTACTCGATGAATCACTGCACTATCATATGACGTCACAACATGGCGGTCATCAGCTGATTGTTTTGGACGGATGGACGGATGGACGGATGGACGGATGGACGGATGGACGGATGGACGGATGGACGGATGGACGGATGGACGGATGGACGGATGGACGGATGGACGGATGGACGGATGGACGGATGGACGGATGGACGGATGGACGGATGGACGGATGGACGGATGGACGGATGGACGGATGGACGGATGGACGGATGGACGGATGGACGGATGGACGGATGGACGGATGGTTGGATGGACGGATGGACGGATGGATGGATGGATGGATGTATGGATGGATAGAAGGATGGATGGAAAAATGAACAGATGGACGGATGGACGGATGGACGGATGGACGGATGGACGGATGGACGGATGGACGGATGGACGGATGGACAGATGGACGGATGGACGGATGGACGGATGGACTGATGGACATATGGACGGATGGACGGATGGACGGATGGACGGATTGACGGATGGACGGATGGACGGATGGACGGATGGACGGATGGACGGATGGACGGATGGACGGATGGACGGATGGACGGATGGACGGATGGACGGATGGATGGATGGACTGATGGACTGATGGACGGATGGACGGATGGACGGATGGACGGATGGACGGATGGACGGATGGACGGATGGACGGATGGACGGATGGACGGATGGACGGATGGACGGATGGACGGATGGACGGATGGACGGATGGAGGGATGGACGGATGGACGGATGGACGGATGGACGGATGGACGGATGGACGGATGGACGGATGGACGGATGGACGGATGGACGGATGGACGGATGGACGGATGGACGGATGGACGGATGGACGGATGGACGGATGGACGGATGGACGGATGGACGGATGGACGGATGGACGGATGGACGGATGGACGGATGGACGGATGGACGGATGGACGGATGGACGGATGGACGGATGGACGGATGGACGGATGGACGGATGGACGGATGGACGGATGGACGGATGGACGGATGGACGGATGGACGGATGGACGGATGGACGGATGGACGGATGGACGGATGGACGGATGGACGGATGGACGGATGGACGGATGGACGGATGGACGGATGGACGGATGGACGGATGGACGGATGGACGGATGGACGGATGGACGGATGGACGGATGGACGGATGGACGGATGGACGGATGGACGGATGGACGGATGGACGGATGGACGGATGGACGGATGGACGGATGGACGGATGGACGGATGGACGGATGGACGGATGGACGGATGGACGGATGGACGGATGGACGGATGGACGGATGGACGGATGGACGGATGGACGGATGGACGGATGGACGGATGGACGGATGGACGGATGGACGGATGGACGGATGGACGGATGGTTGGATGGACGGATGGACGGATGGATGGATGGATGGATGGATGAATGGATGGATAGAAGGATGGATGGAAAAATGAACAGATGGACGGATGGACGGATGGACGGATGGACGGATGGACGGATGGACGGATGGACGGATGGACGGATGGACGGATGGACGGATGGACGGATGGACGGATGGACGGATGGACGGATGGACGGATGGACGGATGGACGGATGGACGGATGGACGGATGGACGGATGGACGGATGGACGGATGGACGGATGGACGGATGGACGGATGGACGGATGGACTGATGGACGGATGGACGGATGGACGGATGGACGGATGGACGGATGGACGGATGGACGGATGGACGGATGGACGGATGGACGGATGGACGGATGGACGGATGGACGGATGGACGGATGGACGGATGGACGGATGGACGGATGGACGGATGGACGGATGGACGGATGGACGGATGGACGGATGGACGGATGGACGGATGGACGGATGGACGGATGGACGGATGGACGGATGGACGGATGGACGGATGGACGGATGGACGGATGGAATAATTTCAGTTGACGTCACAACATGGTGGTCACCATTATATATATTATATATTTTGTACTTGTTAATTGTGATCTTTATAAATTTTTCAGGCATTTAGTGATCTCATTATTTGATTATATATTGTAATATTCCTTTTTCATTTGAAAAATCGAATAATTTTGCTAATGACATCAGGTGACGTAACAACATGGCGGTTACCAGCTGATTGTATATTATGGTTGCTTCTAGTTAGTTGTGATCTACATAAACTTGCCAAATATCTATTCTAAAGAAGATGCTACCAAAATTTTGTTAAGAAACGTGAAATCTAATAGAAAAGTTGAAATCTACCAAACGTCACAACGCTGGATCGAAAACTACGGATGAGGGCCGACAGAGTGGGGGCGGTTAAATCATGCTCATAACACTCTCCGATTCAGTTTTCGGCTGGCTGGCAGAGATAGCGGACGTGAAGTTTTATTACGGTACTCGATGAATCACTGCACTATCATATGACGTCACAACATGGCGGTCATCAGCTGATTGTTTTGGACGGATGGACGGATGGACGGATGGACGGATGGACGGATGGACGGATGGACGGATGGACGGATAGACGGATGGACGGATGGACGGATGGACGGATGGACGGATGGACGGATGGACGGATGGACGGATGGACGGATGGACGGATGGACGGATGGACGGATGGACAAATGGACGGATGGAGGGATGGACGGATGGACGGATGGACGGATGGACAGATGGACGGATGGACGGATGGACGGATGGACGGATGGACGGATGGACGGATGGACGGATGGACGGATGGACGGATGGACGGATGGACAGATGGACGGATGGACGGATGGACGGATGGACGGATGAACGGATGGACGGATGGACGGATGGACGGATGGACGGATGGACGGATGGACGGATGGACGGATGGAGGGATGGACGGATGGACGGATGGACGGATGGACGGATGGACGGATGGACGGATGGACGGATGGACGGATGGACGGATGGACGGATGGACGGATGGACGGATGGACGGATGGACGGATGGACGGATGGACGGATAGACGGATGGACGGATGGACGGATGGACATATGGACGGATGGACGGATGGACGGATGGACGGATGGACGGATGGACGGATGGTTGGATGGACGGATGGACGGATGGATGGATGGATGGATGAATGGATGGATAGAAGGATGGATGGAAAAATGAACAGATGGACGGATGGACGGATGGACGGATGGACGGATGGACGGATGGACGGATGGACAGATGGACGGATGGACGGATTGACGGATGGACTGATGGACATATGGACGGATGGACGGATGGACGGATGGACGGATTGACGGATGGACGGATGGACGGATGGACGGATGGACGGATGGACGGATGGACGGATGGACGGATGGACGGATGGACGGATGGACGGATGGACGGATGGACGGATGGACGGATGGACGGATGGATGGATGGACTGATGGACGGATGGACGGATGGACGGATGGACGGATGGACGGATGGACGGATGGACGGATGGACGGATGGACGGATGGACGGATGGACGGATGGACGGATGGACGGATGGACGGATGGACGGATGGACGGATGGACGGACGGACGGATGGACGGATGGACGGATGGACGGATGGACGGATGGACGGATGGACGGATGGACGGATGGAATAATTTCAGTTGACGTCACAACATGGTGGTCACCATTATATATATTATATATTTTGTACTTGTTAATTGTGATCTTTATAAATTTTTCAGGCATTTAGTGATCTCATTATTTGATTATATATTGTAATATTCCTTTTTCATTTGAAAAATCGAATAATTTTGCTAATGACATCAGGTGACGTAACAACATGGCGGTTACCAGCTGATTGTATATTGTGGTTGCTTCTAGTTAGTTGTGATCTACATAAACTTGCCAAATATCTATTCTAAAGAAGATGCTACCAAAATTTTGTTAAGAAACGTGAAATCTAATAGAAAAGTTGAAATCTACCAAACGTCACAACGCTGGATTGAAAACTACGGATGAGGGCCGACAGAGTGGGGGCGGTTAAATCATGCTCATAACACTCTCCGATTCAGTTTTCGGCTGGCTGGCAGAGATAGCGGACGTGAAGTTTTATTACGGTACTCGATGAATCACTGCACTATCATATGACGTCACAACATGGCGGTCATCAGCTGATTGTTTTGGACGGATGGACGGATGGACGGATGGACGGATGGACGGATGGACGGATGGACGGATGGACGGATAGACGGATGGACGGATGGACGGATGGACGGATGGACGGATAACCGGATGGACGGATGGACGGATGGACGGATGGACGGATGGACGGATGGACGGATGGACGGATGGACGGATGGACGGATGGACGGATGGACGGATGGACGGATGGACGGATGGACGGATGGACGGATGGACGGATGGACGGATGGACGGATGGACGGATGGACGGATGGACGGATGGACGGATGGACGGATGGACGGATGGACGGATGGACGGATGGACGGATGGACGGATGGACGGATGGAGGGATGGACGGATGGACGGATGGACGGATGGACGGATGGACGGATAGACGGATGGACGGATGGACGGATGGACGGATGGACGGATGGACGGATGGACGGATGGACGGATGGACGGATGGACGGATGGACGGATGGACGGATGGACGGATGGACGGATGGACGGATGGACGGATGGACGGATGGACGGATGGACGGATGGACGGATGGACGGATGGACGGATGGACGGATGGACGGATGGACGGATGGACGGATGGACATATGAACGGATGGACGGATGGACGGATGGACGGATGGACGGATGGACGGATGGACGGATGGACGGATGGACGGATGGACGGATGGACGGATGGACGGATGGACGGATGGACGGATGGACGGATGGACGGATGGACGGATGGACGGATGGAGGGATGGACGGATGGACGGATGGACGGATGGACGGATGGACGGATGGACGGATGGACGGATGGACGGATGGACGGATGGACGGATGGACGGATGGACGGATGGACGGATGGACGGATGGACGGATGGACGGATGGACGGATGGACGGATGGACGGATGGACGGATGGACGGATGGACGGATGGACGGATGGACGGATGGACGGATGGACGGATGGACGGATGGACGGATGGACGGATGGACGGATGGACGGATGGACGGATGGACGGATGGACGGATGGACGGATGGACGGATGGACGGATGGACGGATGGACGGATGGACGGATGGACGGATGGACGGATGGACGGATGGACGGATGGACGGATGGACGGATGGACGGATGGACGGATGGACGGATGGACGGATGGACGGATGGACGGATGGACGGATGGACGGATGGACGGATGGACGGATGGACGGATGGACGGATGGACGGATGGACGGATGGACGGATGGACGGATGGACGGATGGACGGATGGACGGATGGACGGATGGACGGATGGACGGATGGACGGATGGACGGATGGACGGATGGACGGATGGACGGATGGACGGATGGACGGATGGACGTATGGACGGATGGACGGATGGACGGATGGACGGATGGACGGATGGACGGATGGACGGATGGACGGATGGACGGATGGACTGATGGACTGATGGACTGATGGACATATGGACGGATGGACGGATGGACGGATGGACGGATGGACGGATGGACGGATGGACGGATGGACGGATGGACGGATGGACGGATGGACGGATGGACGGATGGACGGATGTACGGATGGACGGATGGACGGATGGACGGATGGACGGATGGACGGATGGACGGATGGACGGATGGACGGATGGACGGATGGACGGATGGACGGATGGACGGATGGACGGATGGACGGATGGACGGATGGACGGATGGACGGATGGACGGATGGACGGATGGACGGATGGACGGATGGACGGATGGACGGATGGACGGATGGACGGATGGACGGATGGACGGATGGACGGATGGACGGATGGACGGATGGACGGATGGACGGATGGACGGATGGACGGATGGACGGATGGATGGATGGATGGTAAATGGATGGATAGAAGGATGGATGGAAAAATGAACAGATGGACGGATGGACGGATGGACGGATGGACGGATGGACGGATGGACGGATGGACGGATGGACGGATGGACGGATGGACGGATGGACGGATGGACGGATGGACGGATGGACGGATGGACGGATGGACGGATGGACGGATGGACGGATGGACGGATGGACGGATGGACGGATGGACGGATGGACGGATGGACGGATGGACGGATGGAAGGATGGACGGATGGACGGATGGACGGATGGACGGATGGACGGATGGACTGATGGACGGATGGACTGATGGACATATGGACGGATGGACGGATGGACGGATGGACGGATGGACGGATGGACGGATGGACGGATGGACGGATGGACGGATGGACGGATGGAAGGATGGACGGATGGACGGATGGACGGATGGACGGATGGACGGATGGACGGATGGACGGATGGACGGATGGACTGATGGACGGATGGACGGATGGACGGATGGACGGATAGACGGATGGACAGATGGACGGATGGACGGATGGACGGATGGACGGATGGACGGATGGACGGATGGACGGATGGACGGATGGACGGATGGACGGATGGACGGATGGACGGATGGACGGATGGACGGATGGACGGATGGACGGATGGACGGATGGACGGATGGACGGATGGACGGATGGACGGATGGACGGATGGACGGATGGACGGATGGACGGATGGACGGATGGACGGATGGACGGATGGACGGATGGACGGATGGACGGATGGACGGATGGACGGATGGACGGATGGACGGATGGACGGATGGACGGATGGACGGATGGACGGATGGACGGATGGACGGATGGACGGATGGACGGATGGACGGATGGACGGATGGACGGATGGACGGATGGAAGGATGGACGGATGGACGGATGGACGGATGGACGGATGGACGGATGGACGGATGGACGGATGGACTGATGGACGGATGGACTGATGGACATATGGACGGATGGACGGATGGACGGATGGACGGATGGACGGATGGACGGATGGACGGATGGACGGATGGACGGATGGACGGATGGACGGATGGATGGATGGATGGATGGATGGATGGATGGATGGATGGATGGACAGATGACGGATGGACGGATGGACGGATGGACAGAGATAGCGGACGTGAAGTTTTATTACGGTACTCGATGAATCACTGCACTATCATATGACGTCACAACATGGCGGTCATCAGCTGATTGTTTTGGACGGATGGACGGATGGACTGATGGACATATGGACGGATGGACGGATGGACGGATGGACGGATGGACGGATGGACGGATGGACGGATGGACGGATGGACGGATGGACGGATGGACGGATGGACGGATGGACGGATGGACGGATGGACGGATGGACGGATGGACGGATGGACGGATGGACGGATGGACGGATGGACGGATGGACGGATGGACGGATGGACGGATGGACGGATGGACGGATGGACGGATGGACGGATGGACGGATGGACGGATGGACGGATGGACGGATGGACGGATGGACGGATGGACGGATGGACGGATGGACGGATGGACGGATGGACGGATGGACGGATGGACGGATGGACGGATGGACGGATGGACGGATGGACGGATGGACGGATGGACGGATGGACGGATGGACGGATGGATGGATGAATGGATGGATAGAAGGATGGATGGAAAAATGAACAGATGGACGGATGGACGGATGGACGGATGGACGGATGGACGGATGGACGGATGGACGGATGGACGGATGGACGGATGGACGGATGGACGGATGGACGGATGGACGGATGGACGGATGGAAGGATGGTCGGATGGACGGATGGACGGATGGACGGATGGACGGATGGACTGATGGACGGATGGACTGATGGACGGATGGACGGATGGACGGATGGACGGATGGACGGATGGACGGATGGACGGATGGACGGATGGACGGATGGACGGATGGACGGATGGACGGATGGACGGATGGACGGATGGACGGATGGACGGATGGACGGATGGACGGATGGACGGATAGACGGATGGACGGATGGACGGCAGAGATAGCGGACGTGAAGTTTTATTACGGTACTCGATGAATCACTGCACTGTCATATGACGTCACAACATGGCGTTCATCAGCTGATTGTTTTGGACGGATGGACGGATGGACGGATGGACGGATGGACGGATGGACGGATAGACGGATAGACGGATGGACGGATGGACGGATGGACGGATGGACGGATGGACGGATGGACGGATGGACGGATGGACGGATGGACGGATGGACGGATGGACGGATGGACGGATGGACGGATGGACGGATGGAGGGATGGACGGATGGACGGATGGACGGATGGACGGATGGACGGATGGACGGATGGACGGATGGACGGATGGACGGATGGACGGATGGACGGATGGACGGATGGACGGATGGACGGATGGACGGATGGACGGATGGACGGATGGACGGATGGACGGATGGACGGATGGACGGATGGACGGATGGACGGATGGACGGATGGACGGATGGACGGATGGACGGATGGACGGATGGACGGATGGACGGATGGACGGATGGACGGATGGACGGATGGACGGATGGACGGATGGACGGATGGACGGATGGACGGATGGACGGATGGACGGATGGACGGATGGACGGATGGACGGATGGACGGATGGACGGATGGACGGATGGACGGATGGACGGATGGACGGATGGACGGATGGACGGATGGACGGATGGACGGATGGACGGATGGACGGATGGACGGATGGACGGATGGACGGATGGACGGATGGATGGATGGATGGTAAATGGATGGATAGAAGGATGGATGGAAAAATGAACAGATGGAGTGATGGACGGATGGACGGATGGACGGATGGACGGATGGACGGATGGACGGATGGACGGATGGACGGATGGACGGATGGACGGATGGACGGATGGACGGATGGACGGATGGACGGATGGACGGATGGACGGATGGACGGATGGACGGATGGACGGATGGACGGATGGACGGATGGACGGATGGACGGATGGAAGGATGGACGGATGGACGGATGGACGGATGGACGGATGGACGGATGGACTGATGGACGGATGGTCTGATGGACATATGGACGGATGGACGGATGGACGGATGGACGGATGGACGGATGGACGGATGGACGGATGGACGGATGGACGGATGGACGGATGGACGGATGGACGGATGGACGGATGGACGGATGGACGGATGACGGATGACGGATAGACGGATGGACGGATGGACGGATGGACGGATGGACGGATGGACGGATGGACGGATGGACGGATGGACGGATGGACGGATGGACGGATGGACGGATGGACGGATGGACGGATGGACGGATGGACGGATGGACGGATGGACGGATGGACGGATGGACGGATGGACGGATGGACGGATGGACGGATGGACGGATGGACGGATGGACGGATGGACGGATGGACGGATGGACGGATGGACGGATGGACGGATGGACGGATGGACGGATGGACGGATGGACGGATGGACGGATGGACGGATGGACGGATGGACGGATGGACGGATGGACGGATGGACGGATGGACGGATGGACGGATGGACGGATGGACGGATGGACGGATGGACGGATGGACGGATGGACGGATGGACGGATGGATGGATGGATGGATGGATGGATGGATGGATGGATGGACAGATGACGGATGGACGGATGGACGGATGGACGGATGGGACGGATGGAAGGATGGACGGATGGACGGATGGACGGATGGACTGATGGACTGATGGACGGATGGACGGATGGACGGATGGACGGATAGACGGATGGACAGATGGACGGATGGATGGATGGATGGTAAATGGATGGATAGAAGGATGGATGGAAAAATGAACAGATGGACGGATGGACGGATGGACGGATGGACGGATGGACGGATGGACGGATGGACGGATGGACGGATGGACGGATGGACGGATGGACGGATGGACGGATGGACGGATGGACGGATGGACGGATGGACGGATGGACGGATGGACGGATGGACGGATGGACGGATGGACGGATGGACGGATGGACGGATGGACGGATGGACGGATGGACGGATGGACGGATGGACGGATGGACGGATGGACGGATGGACGGATGGACGGATGGACGGATGGACGGATGGACGGATGGACGGATGGACGGATGGACGGATGGACGGATGGACGGATGGAAGGATGGACGGATGGACGGATGGACGGATGGACTGATGGACGGATGGACTGATGGACATATGGACGGATGGACGGATGGACGGATGGACGGATGGACGGATGGACGGATGGACGGATGGACGGATGGACGGATGGACGGACGGATGGATGGATGGATGGATGGATGGATGGATGGATGGATGGACAGATGACGGATGGACGGATGGACGGATGGACAGAGATAGCGGACGTGAAGTTTTATTACGGTACTCGATGAATCACTGCACTATCATATGACGTCACAACATGGCGGTCATCAGCTGATTGTTTTGGACGGATGGACGGATGGACTGATGGACATATGGACGGATGGACGGATGGACGGATGGACGGATGGACGGATGGACGGATGGACGGATGGACGGATGGACGGATGGACGGATGGACGGATGGACGGATGGACGGATGGACGGATGGACGGATGGACGGATGGACGGATGGACGGATGGACGGATGGACTGATGGACAGATGGACGGATGGACGGATGGACGGATGGACGGATGGACGGATGGACGGATGGACGGATGGACGGATGGACGGATGGACGGATGGACGGATGGACGGATGGACGGATGGACAGATGGACGGATGGACGGATGGACGGATGGACGGATGGACGGATGGACGGATGGACGGATGGACGGATGGACGGATCGACGGATGGACGGATGGACGGATGGACGGATGGACGGATGGACGGATGGACGGATGGACGGATGGACGGATGGACGGATGGACGGATGGACGGATGGACGGATGGACGGATGGATGGATGGATGGATGGATGGATGGATGGACAGATGACGGATGGACGGATGGACGGATGGACGGATGGACGGATGGACGGATGGAAGGATGGACGGATGGACGGATGGACGGATGGACGGATGGACGGATGGACGGATGGACGGATGGACGGATGGACTGATGGACGGATGGACGGATGGACGGATGGACGGATAGACGGATGGACAGATGGACGGATGGACGGATGGACGGATGGACGGATGGACGGATGGACGGATGGACGGATGGACGGATGGACGGATGGACGGATGGACGGATGGACGGATGGACGGATGGACGGATGGACGGATGGACGGATGGACGGATGGACGGATGGACGGATGGACGGATGGACGGATGGACGGATGGACGGATGGACGGATGGACGGATGGACGGATGGACGGATGGACGGATGGACGGATGGACGGATGGACGGATGGACGGATGGACGGATGGACGGATGGACGGATGGACGGATGGACGGATGGACGGATGGACGGATGGACGGATGGACGGATGGACGGATGGACGGATGGACGGATGGACGGATGGACGGATGGACGGATGGACGGATGGACGGATGGACGGATGGACGGATGGACGGATGGAAGGATGGACGGATGGACGGATGGACGGATGGACGGATGGACGGATGGACGGATGGACTGATGGACGGATGGACTGATGGACATATGGACGGATGGACGGATGGACGGATGGACGGATGGACGAATGGACGGATGGACGGATGGACGGATGGACGGATGGACGGATGGACGGATGGATGGATGGATGGATGGATGGATGGATGGATGGATGGACAGATGACGGATGGACGGATGGACGGATGGACGGATGGACAGAGATAGCGGACGTGAAGTTTTATTACGGTACTCGATGAATCACTGCACTATCATATGACGTCACAACATGGCGGTCATCAGCTGATTGTTTTGGACGGATGGACGGATGGACTGATGGACATATGGACGGATGGACGGATGGACGGATGGACGGATGGACGGATGGACGGATGGACGGATGGACGGATGGACGGATGGACGGATGGACGGATGGACGGATGGACGGATGGACGGATGGACGGATGGACGGATGGACGGATGGACGGATGGACGGATGGACGGATGGACGGATGGACGGATGGACGGATGGACGGATGGACGGATGGACGGATGGACGGATGGACGGATGGACGGATGGACGGATGGACGGATGGACGGATGGACGGATGGACGGATGGACGGATGGACGGATGGACGGATGGACGGATGGACGGATGGACGGATGGACGGATGGACGGATGGACGGATGGACGGATGGACGGATGGACGGATGGACGGATGGACGGATGGACGGATGGACGGATGGACGGATGGACGGATGGACGGATGGACGGATGGACGGATGGACGGATGGACGGATGGACGGATGGACGGATGGACGGATGGACGGATGGACGGATGGACGGATGGACGGATGGACGGATGGACGGATGGACGGATGGACGGATGGACGGATGGACGGATGGACGGATGGACGGATGGACGGATGGACGGATGGACGGATGGACGGATGGACGGATGGACGGATGGACGGATGGACGGATGGACGGATGGACGGATGGACGGATGGATGGATGAATGGATGGATAGAAGGATGGATGGAAAAATGAACAGATGGACGGATGGACGGATGGACGGATGGACGGATGGACGGATGGACGGATGGACGGATGGACGGATGGACGGATGGACGGATGGACGGATGGACGGATGGACGGATGGACGGATGGAAGGATGGTCGGATGGACGGATGGACGGATGGACGGATGGACGGATGGACTGATGGACGGATGGACTGATGGACGGATGGACGGATGGACGGATGGACGGATGGACGGATGGACGGATGGACGGATGGACGGATGGACGGATGGACGGATGGACGGATGGACGGATGGACGGATGGACGGATGGACGGATGGACGGATGGACGGATGGACGGATAGACGGATGGACGGATGGACGGCAGAGATAGCGGACGTGAAGTTTTATTACGGTACTCGATGAATCACTGCACTGTCATATGACGTCACAACATGGCGTTCATCAGCTGATTGTTTTGGACGGATGGACGGATGGACGGATGGACGGATGGACGGATGGACGGATAGACGGATAGACGGATGGACGGATGGACGGATGGACGGATGGACGGATGGACGGATGGACGGATGGACGGATGGACGGATGGACGGATGGACGGATGGACGGATGGACGGATGGACGGATGGACGGATGGACGGATGGACGGATGGACGGATGGACGGATGGACGGATGGACGGATGGACGGATGGACGGATGGACGGATGGACGGATGGACGGATGGACGGATGGACGGATGGACGGATGGACGGATGGACGGATGGACGGATGGACGGATGGACGGATGGACGGATGGACGGATGGACGGATGGACGGATGGACGGATGGACGGATGGACGGATGGACGGATGGACGGATGGACGGATGGACGGATGGACGGATGGACGGATGGACGGATGGACGGATGGACGGATGGACGGATGGACGGATGGACGGATGGACGGATGGACGGATGGACGGATGGACGGATGGACGGATGGACGGATGGACGGATGGACGGATGGACGGATGGACGGATGGACGGATGGAAGGATGGACGGATGGACGGATGGACGGATGGACTGATGGACTGATGGACGGATGGACGGATGGACGGATGGACGGATAGACGGATGGACAGATGGACGGATGGATGGATGGATGGTAAATGGATGGATAGAAGGATGGATGGAAAAATGAACAGATGGACGGATGGACGGATGGACGGATGGACGGATGGACGGATGGACGGATGGACGGATGGACGGATGGACGGATGGACGGATGGACGGATGGACGGATGGACGGATGGACGGATGGACGGATGGACGGATGGACGGATGGACGGATGGACGGATGGACGGATGGACGGATGGACGGATGGACGGATGGACGGATGGACGGATGGACGGATGGACGGATGGAAGGATGGACGGATGGACGGATGGACGGATGGACGGATGGACGGATGGACGGATGGACGGATGGACGGATGGACGGATGGACGGATGGACGGATGGACGGATGGACGGATGGACGGATGGACGGATGGACGGATGGACGGATGGACGGATGGACGGATGGAAGGATGGACGGATGGACGGATGGACGGATAAACGGATGGACTGATGGACGGATGGACTGATGGACATATGGACGGATGGACGGATGGACGGATGGACGGATGGACGGATGGACGGATGGACGGATGGACGGATGGACGGATGGACGGATGGACGGATGGACGGATGGATGGATGGATGGATGGATGGATGGATGGATGGATGGATGGACAGATGACGGATGGACGGATGGACGGATGGACAGAGATAGCGAACGTGAAGTTTTATTACGGTACTCGATGAATCACTGCACTATCATATGACGTCACAACATGGCGGTCATCAGCTGATTGTTTTGGACGGATGGACGGATGGACGGATGGACTGATGGACATATGGACGGATGGACGGATGGACGGATGGACGGATGGACGGATGGACGGATGGACGGATGGACGGATGGACGGATGGACGGATGGACGGATGGACGGATGGACGGATGGACGGATGGACGGATGGACGGATGGACGGATGGACGGATGGACGGATGGACGGATGGACGGATGGACGGATGGACGGATGGACGGATGGACGGATGGACGGATGGACGGATGGACGGATGGACGGATGGACGGATGGACGGATGGACGGATGGACGGATGGACGGATGGACGGATGGACGGATGGACGGATGGACGGATGGACGGATGGACGGATGGACGGATGGACGGATGGACGGATGGACGGATGGACGGATGGACGGATGGACGGATGGACGGATGGACGGATGGACGGATGGACGGATGGACGGATGGACGGATGGACGGATGGACGGATGGACGGATGGACGGATGGACGGATGGACGGATGGACGGATGGACGGATGGACGGATGGACGGATGGACGGATGGACGGATGGACGGATGGACGGATGGACGGATGGACGGATGGACGGATGGACGGATGGACGGATGGACGGATGGACGGATGGACGGATGGACGGATGGACGGATGGACGGATGGACGGATGGACGGATGGACGGATGGACGGATGGACGGATGGACGGATGGACGGATGGACGGATGGACGGATGGACGGATGGACGGATGGACGGATGGACGGATGGACGGATGGACGGATGGACGGATGGACGGATGGACGGATGGACGGATGGACGGATGGACGGATGGACGGATGGACGGATGGACGGATGGACGGATGGACGGATGGACGGATGGACGGATGGACGGATGGACGGATGGACGGATGGACGGATGGACGGATGGACGGATGGACGGATGGACGGATGGACGGATGGACGGATGGACGGATGGACGGATGGACGGATGGACAGATGGACGGATGGACGGATGGACGGATGGACGGATGGACGGATGGACGGATGGATGGATGGATGGATGAATGGATGGATAGAAGGATGGATGGAAAAATGAACAGATGGACGGATGGACGGATGGACGGATGGACGGATGGACGGATGGACGGATGGACGGATGGACAGATGGACGGATGGACGGATGGACTGATGGACATATGGACGGATGGACGGATGGACGGATGGACGGATTGACGGATGGACGGATGGACGGATGGACGGATGGACGGATGGACAGATGGACGGATGGACGGATGGACGGATGGACGGATGGACGGATGGACGGATGGACGGATGGATGGATGGACGGATGGACGGATGGACGGATGGACGGATGGACGGATGGACGGATAGACGGATGGACGGATGGACGGATGGACGGATGGACGGATGGACTGATGGACGGATGGACGGATGGGCGGATGGACGGATGGACGGATGGACGGATGGACGGATGGACGGATGGACGGATGGACGGATGGACGGATGGACGGATGGACGGATGGACGGATGGACGGATGGACGGATGGACGGATGGACGGATGGACGGATGGACGGATGGACGGATGGACGGATGGACGGATGGACGGATGGACGGATGGACGGATGGACGGATGGACGGATGGACGGATGGACGGATGGACGGATGGACGGATGGACGGATGGACGGATGGACGGATGGACGGATGGACGGATGGACGGATGGACGGATGGACGGATGGACGGATGGACGGATGGACGGATGGACGGATGGACGGATGGACGGATGGACGGATGGACGGATGGACGGATGGACGGATGGACGGATGGAATAATTTCAGTTGACGTCACAACATGGTAGTCACCATTATATATATTATATATTTTGTACTTGTTAATTGTGATCTTTATAAATTTTTCAGGCATTTAGTGACCTCATTATTTGATTATATATTGTAATATTCCTTTTTCATTTGAAAAATCGAATAATTTTGCTAATGACATCAGGTGACGTAACAACATGGCGGTTACCAGCTGATTGTATATTGTGGTTGCTTCTAGTTAGTTGTGATCTACATAAACTTGCCAAATATCTATTCTAAAGAAGATGCTACCAAAATTTTGTTAAGAAACGTGAAATCTAATAGAAAAGTTGAAATCTACCAAACGTCACAACGCTGGATTGAAAACTACGGATGAGGGCCGACAGAGTGGGGGCGGTTAAATCATGCTCATAACACTCTCCGATTCAGTTTTCGGCTGGCTGGCAGAGATAGCGGACGTGAAGTTTTATTACGGTACTCGATGAATCACTGCACTATCATATGACGTCACAACATGGCGGTCATCAGCTGATTGTTTTGGACGGATGGACGGATGGACGGATGGACGGATGGACGGATGGACGGATGGACGGATGGACGGATGGACGGATGGACGGATGGACGGATGGACGGATGGACGGATGGACGGATGGACGGATGGACGGATGGACGGATGGACGGATGGACGGATGGACGGATGGACGGATGGACGGATGGACGGATGGACGGATGGACGGATGGACGGATGGATGGATGTATGGATGGATAGAAGGATGGATGGAAAAATGAACAGATGGACGGATGGACGGATGGACGGATGGACGGATGGACGGATGGACAGATGGACGGATGGACGGATGGACGGATGGACTGATGGACATATGGACGGATGGACGGATGGACGGATGGACGGATTGACGGATGGACGGATGGACGGATGGACGGATGGACGGATGGACGGATGGACGGATGGACGGATGGACGGATGGACGGATGGATGGATGGACTGATGGACTGATGGACGGATGGACGGATGGACGGATGGACGGATGGACGGATGGACGGATGGACGGATGGACGGATGGACGGATGGACGGATGGACGGATGGACGGATGGACGGATGGACGGATGGAGGGATGGACGGATGGACGGATGGACGGATGGACGGATGGACGGATGGACGGATGGACGGATGGACGGATGGACGGATGGACGGATGGACGGATGGACGGATGGACGGATGGACGGATGGACGGATGGACGGATGGACGGATGGACGGATGGACGGATGGACGGATGGACGGATGGACGGATGGACGGATGGACGGATGGAATAATTTCAGTTGACGTCACAACATGGTGGTCACCATTATATATATTATATATTTTGTACTTGTTAATTGTGATCTTTATAAATTTTTCAGGCATTTAGTGATCTCATTATTTGATTATATATTGTAATATTCCTTTTTCATTTGAAAAATCGAATAATTTTGCTAATGACATCAGGTGACGTAACAACATGGCGGTTACCAGCTGATTGTATATTGTGGTTGCTTCTAGTTAGTTGTGATCTACATAAACTTGCCAAATATCTATTCTAAAGAAGATGCTACCAAAATTTTGTTAAGAAACGTGAAATCTAATAGAAAAGTTGAAATCTACCAAACGTCACAACGCTGGATTGAAAACTACGGATGAGGGCCGACAGAGTGGGGGCGGTTAAATCATGCTCATAACACTCTCCGATTCAGTTTTCGGCTGGCTGGCAGAGATAGCGGACGTGAAGTTTTATTACGGTACTCGATGAATCACTGCACTATCATATGACGTCACAACATGGCGGTCATCAGCTGATTGTTTTGGACGGATGGACGGATGGACGGATGGACGGATGGACGGATGGACGGATGGACGGATAGACGGATGGACGGATGGACGGATGGACGGATGGACGGATAACCGGATGGACGGATGGACGGATGGACGGATGGACGGATGGACGGATGGACGGATGGACGGATGGACGGATGGACGGATGGACGGATGGACGGATGGACGGATGGACGGATGGACGGATGGACGGATGGACGGATGGACGGATGGACGGATGGACGGATGGACGGATGGACGGATGGACGGATGGAGGGATGGACGGATGGACGGATGGACGGATGGACGGATGGACGGATGGACGGATGGACGGATGGACGGATGGACGGATGGACGGATGGACGGATGGACGGATGGACGGATGGACGGATGGACGGATGGACGGATGGACGGATGGACGGATGGACGGATGGACGGATGGACGGATGGACGGATGGACGGATGGACGGATGGACGGATGGACGGATGGACGGATGGACGGATGGACGGATGGACGGATGGACGGATGGACGGATGACGGATGGACATATGAACGGATGGACGGATGGACGGATGGACGGATGGGACGGATGGACGGATGGACGGATGGACGGATGGACGGATGGACGGATGGACGGATGGACGGATGGACGGATGGACGGATGGACGGATGGACGGATGGACGGATGGACGGATGGACGGATGGACGGATGGAGGGATGGACGGATGGACGGATGGACGGATGGACGGATGGACGGATGGACGGATGGACGGATGGACGGATGGACGGATGGACGGATGGACGGATGGACGGATGGACGGATGGACGGATGGACGGATGGACGGATGGACGGATGGACGGATGGACGGATGGACGGATGGACGGATGGACGGATGGACGGATGGACGGATGGACGGATGGACGGATGGACGGATGGACGGATGGACGGATGGACGGATGGACGGATGGACGGATGGGACGGATGGACGGATGGACGGATGGACGGATGGACGGATGGACGGATGGACGGATGGACGGATGGACGGATGGACGGATGGACGGATGGACGGATGGACGGATGGACGGATGGACGGATGGACGGATGGACGGATGGACGGATGGACGGATGGACGGATGGACGGATGGACGGATGGACGGATGGACGGATGGACGGATGGACGGATGGACGGATGGACGGATGGACGGATGGACGGATGGACGGATGGACGGATGGACGGATGGACGGATGGACGGATGGACGGATGGACGGATGGAAGGATGGACGGATGGACGGATGGACGGATGGACGGATGGACGGATGGACGGATGGACGGATGGACGGATGGACGGATGGACGGATGGACGGATGGACGGATGGACGGATGGACGGATGGACGGATGGACGGATGGACGGATGGACGGATGGACGGATGGACGGATGGACGGATGGACGGATGGACGGATGGACGGATGGACGGATGGACGGATGGACGGATGGACGGATGGACGGATGGACGGATGGACGGATGGACGGATGGACGGATGGACGTATGGACGGATGGACGGATGGACGGATGGACGGATGGACGGATGGACGGATGGACGGATGGACGGATGGACGGATGGACGGATGGACTGATGGACTGATGGACTGATGGACATATGGACGGATGGACGGATGGACGGATGGACGGATGGACGGATGGACGGATGGACGGATGGACGGATGGACGGATGGACGGATGTACGGATGGACGGATGGACGGATGGACGGATGGACGGATGGACGGATGGACGGATGGACGGATGGACGGATGGACGGATGGACGGATGGACGGATGGACGGATGGACGGATGGACGGATGGACGGATGGACGGATGGACGGATGGACGGATGGACGGATGGACGGATGGACGGATGGACGGATGGACGGATGGACGGATGGACGGATGGACGGATGGACGGATGGACGGATGGACGGATGGACGGATGGACGGATGGACGGATGGACGGATGGACGGATGGACGGATGGACGGATGGACGGATGGACGGATGGACGGATGGACGGATGGACGGATGGATGGATGGATGGTAAATGGATGGATAGAAGGATGGATGGAAAAATGAACAGATGGACGGATGGACGGATGGACGGATGGACGGATGGACGGATGGACGGATGGACGGATGGACGGATGGACGGATGGACGGATGGACGGATGGACGGATGGACGGATGGACGGATGGACGGATCGACGGATGGACGGATGGACGGATGGACGGATGGACGGATGGACGGATGGACGGATGGACGGATGGACGGATGGACGGATGGACGGATGGAAGGATGGACGGATGGACGGATGGACGGATGGACGGATGGACGGATGGACTGATGGACGGATGGACTGATGGACATATGGACGGATGGACGGATGGACGGATGGACGGATGGACGGATGGACGGATGGACGGATGGACGGATGGACGGATGGACGGATGGACGGATGGACGGATGGACGGATGGACGGATGGACGGATGGACGGATGGACGGATGGACGGATGGACGGATGGACGGATGGACTGATGGACAGATGGACGGATGGACGGATGGACGGATGGACGGATGGACGGATGGACGGATGGACGGATGGACGGATGGACGGATGGACGGATGGACGGATGGACGGATGGACGGATGGACGGATGGACGGATGGACGGATGGACGGATGGACGGATGGACGGATGGACGGATGGACGGATGGACGGATGGACGGATGGACGGATGGACGGATGGACGGATGGACGGATGGACGGATGGACGGATGGACGGATGGACGGATGGACGGATGGACGGATGGACGGATGGACGGATGGACGGATGGACGGATGGACGGATGGACGGATGGACGGATGGACGGATGGACGGATGGACGGATGGACGGATGGACGGATGGACGGATGGACGGATGGACGGATGGACGGATGGACGGATGGACGGATGGATGGATGGATGGATGGATGGATGGATGGATGGATGGATGGATGGATGGATGGATGGACAGATGACGGATGGACGGATGGACGGATGGACGGATGGACGGATGGACGGATGGAAGGATGGACGGATGGACGGATGGACGGATGGACGGATGGACGGATGGACGGATGGACGGATGGACTGATGGACGGATGGACGGATGGACGGATGGACGGATAGACGGATGGACAGATGGACGGATGGACGGATGGACGGATGGACGGATGGACGGATGGACGGATGGACGGATGGACGGATGGACGGATGGACGGATGGACGGATGGACGGATGGACGGATGGACGGATGGACGGATGGACGGATGGACGGATGGACGGATGGACGGATGGACGGATGGACGGATGGACGGATGGACGGATGGACGGATGGACGGATGGACGGATGGACGGATGGACGGATGGACGGATGGACGGATGGACGGATGGACGGATGGACGGATGGACGGATGGACGGATGGACGGATGGACGGATGGACGGATGGACGGATGGACGGATGGACGGATGGACGGATGGACGGATGGACGGATGGACGGATGGACGGATGGACGGATGGACGGATGGACGGATGGACGGATGGACGGATGGACGGATGGACGGATGGACGGATGGACGGATGGACGGATGGACGGATGGAAGGATGGACGGATGGACGGATGGACGGATGGACGGATGGACGGATGGACGGATGGACTGATGGACGGATGGACTGATGGACATATGGACGGATGGACGGATGGACGGATGGACGGATGGACGGATGGACGGATGGACGGATGGACGGATGGACGGATGGACGGATGGACGGATGGACGGATGGACGGATGGATGGATGGATGGATGGATGGATGGATGGATGGATGGACAGATGACGGATGGACGGATGGACGGATGGACAGAGATAGCGGACGTGAAGTTTTATTACGGTACTCGATGAATCACTGCACTATCATATGACGTCACAACATGGCGGTCATCAGCTGATTGTTTTGGACGGATGGACGGATGGACTGATGGACATATGGACGGATGGACGGATGGACGGATGGACGGATGGACGGATGGACGGATGGACGGATGGACGGATGGACGGATGGACGGATGGACGGATGGACGGATGGACGGATGGACGGATGGACGGATGGACGGATGGACGGATGGACGGATGGACGGATGGACGGATGGACGGATGGACGGATGGACGGATGGACGGATGGACGGATGGACGGATGGACGGATGGACGGATGGACGGATGGACGGATGGACGGATGGACGGATGGACGGATGGACGGATGGACGGATGGACGGATGGACGGATGGACGGATGGACGGATGGACGGATGGACGGATGGACGGATGGACGGATGGACGGATGGACGGATGGACGGATGGACGGATGGACGGATGGACGGATGGACGGATGGACGGATGGACGGATGGACGGATGGACGGATGGACGGATGGACGGATGGACGGATGGACGGATGGACGGATGGACGGATGGACGGATGGACGGATGGACGGATGGACGGATGGACGGATGGACGGATGGACGGATGGACGGATGGACGGATGGACGGATGGACGGATGGACGGATGGACGGATGGACGGATGGACGGATGGACGGATGGACGGATGGACGGATGGACGGATGGACGGATGGACGGATGGACGGATGGACGGATGGACGGATGGACGGATGGACGGATGGACGGATGGACGGATGGACGGATGGACGGATGGACGGATGGACGGATTGACGGATGGATGGATGGATGGATGAATGGATGGATAGAAGGATGGATGGAAAAATGAACAGATGGACGGATGGACGGATGGACGGATGGACGGATGGACGGATGGACGGATGGACGGATGGACGGATGGACGGATGGACGGATGGACGGATGGACGGATGGACGGATGGACGGATGGACGGATGGAAGGATGGTCGGATGGACGGATGGACGGATGGACGGATGGACGGATGGACTGATGGACGGATGGACTGATGGACGGATGGACGGATGGACGGATGGACGGATGGACGGATGGACGGATGGACGGATGGACGGATGGACGGATGGACGGATGGACGGATGGACGGATGGACGGATGGACGGATGGACGGATGGACGGATGGACGGATGGACGGATAGACGGATGGACGGATGGACGGCAGAGATAGCGGACGTGAAGTTTTATTACGGTACTCGATGAATCACTGCACTGTCATATGACGTCACAACATGGCGTTCATCAGCTGATTGTTTTGGACGGATGGACGGATGGACGGATGGACGGATGGACGGATGGACGGATGGACGGATGGACGGATGGACGGATGGACGGATGGACGGATGGACGGATGGACGGATGGAGGGATGGACGGATGGACGGATGGACGGATGGACGGATGGACGGATGGACGGATGGACGGATGGACGGATGGACGGATGGACGGATGGACGGATGGACGGATGGACGGATGGACGGATGGACGGATGGACGGATGGACGGATGGACGGATGGACGGATGGACGGATGGACGGATGGACGGATGGACGGATGGACGGATGGACGGATGGACGGATGGACGGATGGACGGATGGACGGATGGACGGATGGACGGATGGACGGATGGACGGATGGACGGATGGACGGATGGACGGATGGACGGATGGACGGATGGACGGATGGACGGATGGACGGATGGACGGATGGACGGATGGACGGATGGACGGATGGACGGATGGACGGATGGACGGATGGACGGATGGACGGATGGACGGATGGACGGATGGACGGATGGACGGATGGACGGATGGACGGATGGACGGATGGACGGATGGACGGATGGACGGATGGACGGATGGACGGATGGATGGATGGAATAATTTCAGTTGACGTCACAACATGGTGGTCACCATTATATATATTATATATTTTGTACCTGTTATTTGTGATCTTTATAATTTTTTCAGGCATTTAGTGATCTCATTATTTGATTATATATTGTAATATTCCTTTTTCATTTGAAAAATCGAATAATTTTGCTAATGACATCAGGTGACGTAACAACATGGCGGGTACCAGCTGATTGTATATTGTGGTTGCTTCTAGTTAGTTGTGATCTACATAAACTTGCCAAATATCTATTCTAAAGAAGATGCTACCAAAATTTTGTTAAGAAACGTGAAATCTAATAGAAAAGTTGAAATCTACCAAACGTCACAACGCTGGATCGAAAACTACGGATGAGGGCCGACAGAGTGGGGGCGGTTAAATCATGCTCATAACACTCTCCGATTCAGTTTTCGGCTGGCTGGCAGAGATAGCGGACGTGAAGTTTTATTACGGTACTCGATGAATCACTGCACTGTCATATGACGTCACAACATGGCGGTCATCAGCTGATTGTTTTGGACGGATGGACGGATGGACGGATGGAGGGATGGACGGATGGACGGATGGACGGATGGACGGATGGACGGATGGACGGATGGACGGATGGACGGATGGACGGATGGACGGATGGACGGATGGACGGATGGACGGATGGACGGATGGACGGATGGACGGATGGACGGATGGACGGATGGACGGATGGACGGATGGACGGATGGACGGATGGACGGATGGACGGATGGACGGATGGACGGATGGAGGGATGGACGGATGGACGGATGGACGGATAGACGGATGGACGGATGGACGGATGGACGGATGGACGGATGGACGGATGGACGGATGGACGGATGGAAGGATGGACGGATGGACGGATGGACGGATGGACGGATGGACGGATGGACGGATGGACGGATGGACGGATGGACGGATGGACGGATGGACGGATGGACGGATGGACGGATGGACGGATGGACGGATGGACGGATGGACGGATGGACGGATGGACGGATGGACGGATGGACGGATGGACGGATGGACGGATGGACGGATGGACGGATGGACGGATGGACGGATGGACGGATGGACGGATGGACGGATAGACGGATGGACGGTCGGACGGACGGATGGACGGATGGACGGATGGACGGATGGACGGATGGACGGATGGACGGATGGACGGATGGACGGATGGACGGATGGACGGATGGACGGATGGACGGATGGACGGATGGATGGATGGACGGATGGACGGATGGACGGATGGACGGATGGACGGATGGACGGATGGACGGATGGACGGATGGACGGATGGACGGATGGACGGATGGACGGATGGACGGATGGACGGATGGACGGATGGACGGATGGACGGATGGACGGATGGACGGATGGACGGATGGACGGATGGACGGATGGACGGATGGACGGGTGGACGGATGGACGGATGGACGGATGGACGGATGGACGGATGGACGGATGGACGGATGGACGGACGGACGGATGGACGGATGGACGGATGGACGGATGGACGGATGGACGGATGGACGGATGGAATAATTTCAGTTGACGTCACAACATGGTGGTCACCATTATATATATTATATATTTTGTACTTGTTAATTGTGATCTTTATAAATTTTTCAGGCATTTAGTGATCTCATTATTTGATTATATATTGTAATATTCCTTTTTCATTTGAAAAATCGAATAATTTTGCTAATGACATCAGGTGACGTAACAACATGGCGGTTACCAGCTGATTGTATATTGTGGTTGCTTCTAGTTAGTTGTGATCTACATAAACTTGCCAAATATCTATTCTAAAGAAGATGCTACCAAAATTTTGTTAAGAAACGTGAAATCTAATAGAAAAGATGAAATCTACCAAACGTCACAACGCTGGATTGAAAACTACGGATGAGGGCCGACAGAGTGGGGGCGGTTAAATCATGCTCATAACACTCTCCGATTCAGTTTTCGGCTGGCTGGCAGAGATAGCGGACGTGAAGTTTTATTACGGTACTCGATGAATCACTGCACTATCATATGACGTCACAACATGGCGGTCATCAGCTGATTGTTTTGGACGGATGGACGGATGGACGGATGGACGGATGGACGGATGGACGGATGGACGGATGGACGGATGGACGGATGGACGGATGGACGGATGGACGGATGGACGGATGGACGGATGGACGGATGGACGGATGGACGGATGGACGGATGGACGGATGGACGGATGGACGGATGGACGGATGGACGGATGGACGGATGGACGGATGGACGGATGGACGGATGGACGGATGGACGGATGGACGGATGGACGGATGGAATAATTTCAGTTGACGTCACAACATGGTGGTCACCATTATATATATTATATATTTTGTACTTGTTAATTGTGATCTTTATAAATTTTTCAGGCATTTAGTGATCTCATTATTTGATTATATATTGTAATATTCCTTTTTCATTTGAAAAATCGAATAATTTTGCTAATGACATCAGGTGACGTAACAACATGGCGGTTACCAGCTGATTGTATATTGTGGTTGCTTCTAGTTAGTTGTGATCTACATAAACTTGCCAAATATCTATTCTAAAGAAGATGCTACCAAAATTTTGTTAAGAAACGTGAAATCTAATAGAAAAGTTGAAATCTACCAAACGTCACAACGCTGGATTGAAAACTACGGATGAGGGCCGACAGAGTGGGGGCGGTTAAATCATGCTCATAACACTCTCCGATTCAGTTTTCGGCTGGCTGGCAGAGATAGCGGACGTGAAGTTTTATTACGGTACTCGATGAATCACTGCACTATCATATGACGTCACAACATGGCGGTCATCAGCTGATTGTTTTGGACGGATGGACGGATGGACGGATGGACGGATAGACGGATGGACGGATGGACGGATGGACGGATGGACGGATGGACGGATAACCGGATGGACGGATGGACGGATGGACGGATGGACGGATGGACGGATGGACGGTTGGACGGATGGACGGATGGACGGATGGACGGATGGACGGATGGACGGATGGAGGGATGGACGGATGGACGGATGGACGGATGGACGGATGGACGGATGGACGGATGGACGGATGGACGGATGGACGGATGGACGGATGGACGGATGGACGGATGGACGGATGGACAGATGGACGGATGGACGGATGGACGGATGGACGGATGGACGGATGGACGGATGGACGGATGGACGGATGGACGGATGGACGGATGGACATATGAACGGATGGACGGATGGACGGATGGACGGATGGACGGATGGACGGATGGACGGATGGACGGATGGACGGATGGACGGATGGACGGATGGACGGATGGACGGATGGACGGATGGACGGATGGACGGATGGACGGATGGACGGATGGACGGATGGACGGATGGACGGATGGACGGATGGAGGGATGGACGGATGGACGGATGGAC
>CALYCE020000013.1:0-2500 GCA_944452925.2 Chrysolina oricalcia | reverse complement strand
TTGTTAAGAAACGTGAAATCTAATAGAAAAGTTGAAATCTACCAAACGTCACAACGCTGGATCGAAAACTACGGATGAGGGCCGACAGAGTGGGGGCGGTTAAATCATGCTCATAACACTCTCCGATTCAGTTTTCGGCTGGCTGGCAGAGATAGCGGACGTGAAGTTTTATTACGGTACTCGATGAATCACTGCACTATCATATGACGTCACAACATGGCGGTCATCAGCTGATTGTTTTGGACGGATGGACGGATGGACGGATGGACGGATGGACGGATGGACGGATGGACGGATGGACGGATGGACGGATGGACGGATGGACGGATAGACGGATGGACGGATGGACGGATGGACGGATGGACGGATGGACGGATGGACGGATGGACGGATGGACGGATGGACAAATGGACGGATGGAGGGATGGACGGATGGACGGATGGACGGATGGACGGATGGACGGATGGACGGATGGACGGATGGACGGATGGACGGATGGACGGATGGACGGATGGACGGATGGACGGATGGACGGATGGACGGATGGACGGATGGACGGATGGACGGATGGACGGATGGACGGATGGACGGATGGACGGATGGACGGATGGACGGATGGACGGATGGACGGATGAACGGATGGACGGATGGACGGATGGACGGATGGACGGATGGACGGATGGACGGATGGACGGATGGACGGATGGAGGGATGGACGGTTGGACGGATGGACGGATGGACGGATGGACGGATGGACGGATGGACGGATGGACAGATGGACGGATGAACGGATGGACGGATGGACGGATGGACGGATGGACGGATGGACGGATGGACGGATGGACGGATGGACGGATGGACGGATGGACGGATGGACGGATGGACGGATGGACGGATGGACGGATGGACGGATGGACGGATGGACGGATGGTTGGATGGACGGATGGACGGATGGATGGATGGATGGATGAATGGATGGATAGAAGGATGGATGGAAAAATGAACAGATGGACGGATGGACGGATGGACGGATGGACGGATGGACGGATGGACGGATGGACAGATGGACGGATGGACGGATGGACGGATGGACTGATGGACATATGGACGGATGGACGGATGGACGGATGGACGGATTGACGGATGGACGGATGGACGGATGGACGGATGGACGGATGGACGGATGGACGGATGGACGGATGGATGGATGGACGGATGGACGGATGGACGGATGGATGGATGGACTGATGGACGGATGGACGGATGGACGGATGGACGGATGGACGGATGGACGGATGGACGGATGGACGGATGGACGGATGGACGGATGGACGGATGGACGGATGGACGGATGGACGGATGGACGGATGGACGGATGGACGGATGGACGGATGGACGGATGGACGGATGGACGGATGGACGGATGGACGGATGGACGGATGGACGGATGGACGGATGGACGGATGGACGGATGGACGGATGGACGGATGGACGGATGGACGGATGGACGGATGGACGGATGGACGGATGGACGGATGGACGGATGGACGGATGGACGGATGGACGGATGGACGGATGGACGGATGGACGGATGGACGGATGGACGGATGGACGGATGGACGGATGGACGGATGGAATAATTTCAGTTGACGTCACAACATGGTGGTCACCATTATATATATTATATATTTTGTACTTGTTAATTGTGATCTTTATAAATTTTTCAGGCATTTAGTGATCTCATTATTTGATTATATATTGTAATATTCCTTTTTCATTTGAAAAATCGAATAATTTTGCTAATGACATCAGGTGACGTAACAACATGGCGGTTACCAGCTGATTGTATATTGTGGTTGCTTCTAGTTAGTTGTGATCTACATAAACTTGCCAAATATCTATTCTAAAGAAGATGCTACCAAAATTTTGTTAAGAAACGTGAAATCTAATAGAAAAGTTGAAATCTACCAAACGTCACAACGCTGGATTGAAAACTACGGATGAGGGCCGACAGAGTGGGGGCGGTTAAATCATGCTCATAACACTCTCCGATTCAGTTTTCGGCTGGCTGGCAGAGATAGCGGACGTGAAGTTTTATTACGGTACTCGATGAATCACTGCACTATCATATGACGTCACAACATGGCGGTCATCAGCTGATTGTTTTGGACGGATGGACGGATGGACGGATGGACGGATGGACGGATAGACGGATGGACGGATGGACGGATGGACGGATGGACGGATGGACGGATAACCGGATGGACGGATGGACGGATGGACGGATGGACGGATGGACGGATGGACGGATGGACGGATGGACGGATGGACGGATGGACGGATGGACGGATGGACGGATGGACGGATGGACGGATGGACGGATGGACGGATGGACGGATGGACGGATGGACGGATGGACGGATGGACGGATGGACGGATGGACGGATGGACGGATGGACGGATGGACGGATGGACGGATGGACGGATGGACGGATGGACG
>CALYCE020000012.1:20000-27000 GCA_944452925.2 Chrysolina oricalcia | reverse complement strand
AAATTTTTTTTTTGAAATTTTTTTTAAATTTTTTTTTGAAAATTTTTTTTTCGAATTTTTTTAAAATTTTTTTTTAAATTTTTTTTGAATTTTTTTTTTGAATTTTTTTTTAAAATTTTTTTTAAAATTTTTTTTTTAATTTTTTTTTTGAATTTTTTTAAAAATTTTTTTTTTTAATTTTTTTTTTGAATTTTTTTTAAAATTTTTTTAAAATTTTTTTTTTGAAAATTTTTTTTTTGAATTCTTTTTCGAATTTTTTTTTCAATTTTTTTCAAAATTTTTTTAAATTTTTTTTTTTGAAAATTTTTTTTTTGAAATTTTTTTTTGAAAATTTTTTTGAAATTTTTTTTGAATTTTTTTTTTTCAATTTTTTTTTTCAATTTTTTTTAAAATATTTTTTAAATTTTTCTTTGAAAATTTTTTTTTTGAAATTTTTTTTTTCGAAAATTTTTTTGAAATTTTTTTTTGAATTTTTTTTTAAAATTTTTTTTCGAATTTTTTTTTCAAATTTTTTAAAATTTTTTTTGAAATTTTTTTTTTCGAATTTTTTTTTCGAATTTTTTTTGAAAATTTTTTTTTAGAAATTTTTTTTCCGAAAATTTTTTTGAAATTTTTTTTGAATTTTTTTTTTAAATTGTTTTTTCGAAATTTTTTTTCGAATTTTTTTTTCAATTTTTTTCAAAATTTCTTTAAATTTTTTTTTTGAAAATTTTTTTTTTTTAATTTTTTTTGAAATTTTTTTTTGAATTTTTTTTTAAATTTTTTTTCGAATTTTTTTTTCAAATTTTTTTAATTTTTTTTTATATTTTTTTTTGAAATTTTTTTTTTCGAATTTTTTTTTCGAATTTTTTTTTCGAATTTTTTTAAAAATTTTTTTTCTAATTTTTTTTCTCAATTTTTTTAAAAATTTTTTTTTTGAAAATTTTTTTTTTGAAATTTTTTTTTCGAAAATTTTTTTGAATTTTTTTTTTGAAATTTTTTTTTCGAAATTTTTTTTCGAATTTTTTTTTAAATTTTTTTTTTAATTTTTTTAAAATTTTTCTTTGAAAATTTTTTTTTTGAAATTTTTTTTTTCGAAAATTTTTTTGAAATTTTTTTTTGAATTTTTTTTAAAATTTTTTTTTCGAATTTTTTTTTCAAATTTTTTTAATTTTTTTTTATATTTTTTTTTGAAATTTTTTTTAAATTTTTTTTTTTGAAAATTTTTTTTTTTGAAATTTTTTTTTTGAATTTTTTTTAAAATTTTTTTTTGAAAATTTTTTTTTCGAATTTTTTTTAAATTTTTTTTTAAATTTTTTTTGAATTTTTTTTTTTGAATTTTTTTTTAAAATTTTTTTTTTAATTTTTTTTTTAATTTTTTTTTTTAATTTTTTTAAAAATTTTTTTTTTTTAATTTTTTTTTTGAATTTTTTTTTAAATTTTTTTAAAATTTTTTTTTTGAAAATTTTTTTTTTTGAATTTTTTTTTTGAAATTTTTTTTTCGAAATTTTTTTTCGAATTTTTTTTAAAATTTTTTTTCAAATTTTTTTTCAATTTTTTTTAAATTTTTTTTTTGAAAATTTTTTTTTTTAATTTTTTTTTTCGATAATTTTTTTGAAATTTTTTTTGAATTTTTTTTTTAAATTTTTTTTTAAAATTTTTTTTCGAATTTTTTTTTGAATTCTTTTTCGAATTTTTTTTTCAATTTTTTTCAAAATTTTTTTAAATTTTTTTTTTTGAAAATTTTTTTTTTGAAATTTTTTTTTGAAAATTTTTTTGAAATTTTTTTTGAATTTTTTTTTTTCAATTTTTTTTTTCAATTTTTTTTAAAATATTTTTTAAATTTTTCTTTGAAAATTTTTTTTTTGAAATTTTTTTTTTCGAAAATTTTTTTGAAATTTTTTTTTGAATTTTTTTTTAAATTTTTTTTCGAATTTTTTTTTCAAATTTTTTTAAATTTTTTTTTATATTTTTTTTTGAAATTTTTTTTTTCGAATTTTTTTTTCGAATTTTTTTTGAAAATTTTTTTTTAGAAATTTTTTTTCCGAAAATTTTTTTGAAATTTTTTTTGAATTTTTTTTTTAAATTGTTTTTTCGAAATTTTTTTTCGAATTTTTTTTTCAATTTTTTTCAAAATTTTTTTAAATTTTTTTTTTGAAAATTTTTTTTTTAAAATTTTTTTTGAAATTTTTTTTTTGAATTTTTTTTTTTTTAAATTTTTTTAAAATTTTTTTTTGAAATTTTTTTTTCGAAATTTTTTTTCGAATTTTTTTTTCAATTTTTTTTTAAATTTTTTTTTTGAAATTTTTTTAAATTTTTTTTTTGAATTTTTTTTAAAATTTTTTTTCTGAAAATTATTTTTTCGAATTTTTTTAAAAATTTTTTTTCAATTTTTTTAAAATTTTTTTTAAAATTTTTTTTTTGAAATTTTTTTTTTTGAAATTTTTTTTTTCGAAAATTTTTTTGAAATTTTTTTTGAATTTTTTTTTTGAAATTTTTTTTTCGAAATTTTTTTTCGAATTTTTTTTTCAATTTTTTTCAAAATTTTTTTAAATTTTTTTTTTTGAAAATTTTTTTTTTGAAATTTTTTTTTTTGAAAATTTTTTTGAAATTTTTTTTTTGAATTTTTTTTTTTTTTAATTTTTTTAAAATTTTTTTTTGAAAATTTTTTTTTTCGAAAATTTTTTTTAAATTTTTTTTTGAAAATTTTTTTTCGAAATTTTTTTTCGAATTTTTTTTAAATTTTTTTTTCGAGTTTTTTTTCAATTTTTTTTTAAATTTTTTTAAAATTTTTCTTTGAAAATTTTTTTTTTGAAATTTTTTTTTTCGAAAATTTTTTTGAAATTTTTTTTGAATTTTTTTTAAAATTTTTTTCGAATTTTTTTTTCAAATTTTTTAAATTTTTTTTTATATTTTTTTTTGAATTTTTTTTTTCGATTTTTTTTTTCGAATTTTTTTAAAAATTTTTTTTCGAATTTTTTTTTTCAATTTTTTTAAAAATTTTTTTAAAATTTTTTTTTGAAAATTTTTTTTTGAAATTTTTTTTTCGAAAATTTTTTTGAATTTTTTTTTTGAAATTTTTTTTTCGAAATTTTTTTTCGAATTTTTTTAAAAATTTTTTTTAAAATTTTTTTAAAATTTTTCTTTGAAAATTTTTTTTTTGAAATTTTTTTTTTCGAAAATTTTTTAGAAATTTTTTTTTGAATTTTTTTTAAAATTTTTTTTCGAATTTTTTTTTCAAATTTTTTTAATTTTTTTTTATATTTTTTTTTGAATTTTTTTTTAAATTTTTTTTTTGAAAATTTTTTTTTTTGAAATTTTTTTTTTGAAATTTTTTTTAAATTTTTTTTTGAAAATTTTTTTTTCGAATTTTTTTTAAATTTTTTTTTAATTTTTTTTGAATTTTTTTTTTTTAATTTTTTTTTTAAATTTTTTTTAAATTTTTTTTTTGAAAATTTTTTTTTTTGAAATTTTTTTTTTGAAATTTTTTTTAAATTTTTTTTTGAAAATTTTTTTTTCGAATTTTTTTTAAATTTTTTTTTAAATTTTTTTTGAATTTTTTTTTTTTAATTTTTTTTTTTAATTTTTTTTAAATTTTTTTTTTGAAAATTTTTTTTTTTGAAATTTTTTTTTTGAATTATTTTCAAAATTTTTTTTTTGAATTTTTTTTAAATTTTTTTTCTTGAAAATTTTTTTTTCGATTTTTTTTTTCTAAATTTTTTTTCGAATTTTTTTAAAATTTTTTTTCGAATTTTTTTTTCAATTTTTTTCAAAATTTTTTAAAATTTTTTTTTTGAAAATTTTTTTTTTGAAATTTTTTTTTGAAAATTTTTTTGAAATTTTTTTTGAATTTTTTTTTTTCAATTTTTTTTTTTTTCAATTTTTTTAAAAATATTTTTAAAATTTTTCTTTGAAAATTTTTTTTTTGAAATTTTTCTTTGAAAATTTTTTTTTTGAAATTTTTTTTTTCGAAAATTTTTTTGAAATTTTTTTTTGAATTTTTTTTAAAATTTTTTTTCGAATTTTTTTTTTCAATTTTTTTAAAATTTTTTTTTGAATTTTTTTATTCAATTTTTTTTCAAATTTTTTTAAAATTTTTTTTTTGAAATTTTTTTTCGAAAATTTTTTTGAAATTTTTCTCGAATTTTTTTTTTGAAATTTTTTTTTCGAAATTTTTTTTCGAATTTTTTTTTCAATTTTTTTCAAAATTTTTTTAAATTTGTTTTTTTGAAAATTTTTTTTTTGAAATTTTTTTTTTGAAAATTTTTTTGAAATTTTTTTGTTTGAATTTTTTTTTTTTTGAAATTTTTTTAAAATTTTTTTTTGAAAATATTTTTTTTCGAAAATTTTTTTGAAATTTTTTTTGAATTTTTTTTTTGAAATTTTTTTTTCGAAATTTTTTTTCGAATTTTTTTTTCAATTTTTTTCAAAATTTTTTTAAATTTTTTTTTTTGAAAATTTTTTTTTTGAAATTTTTTTTTTTGAAAATTTTTTTGAAATTTTTTTTTTGAATTTTTTTTTTTTTTAATTTTTTTAAAATTTTTTTTTGAAAATTTTTTTTTTCGAAAATTTTTTTTAAATTTTTTTTTGAAAATTTTTTTTCGAAATTTTTTTTCGAATTTTTTTTAAAATTTTTTTTCGAGTTTTTTTTCAATTTTTTTTTAAATTTTTTTAAAATTTTTCTTTGAAAATTTTTTTTTTGAAATTTTTTTTTTCGAAAATTTTTTTGAAATTTTTTTTGAATTTTTTTTAAAATTTTTTTCGAATTTTTTTTTCAAATTTTTTAAATTTTTTTTTATATTTTTTTTTGAATTTTTTTTTTCGAATTTTTTTTTCGAATTTTTTTAAAAATTTTTTTTCGAATTTTTTTTTTCAATTTTTTTAAAAATTTTTTTAAAATTTTTTTTTGAAAATTTTTTTTTGAAATTTTTTTTTCGAAAATTTTTTTGAATTTTTTTTTTGAAATTTTTTTTTCGAAATTTTTTTTCGAATTTTTTTTAAAATTTTTTTTTAAATTTTTTTAAAATTTTTCTTTGAAAATTTTTTTTTTGAAATTTTTTTTTTCGAAAATTTTTTAGAAATTTTTTTTTGAATTTTTTTTTAAATTTTTTTTCGAATTTTTTTTTCAAATTTTTTTAATTTTTTTTTATATTTTTTTTTGAATTTTTTTTTAAATTTTTTTTTTGAAAATTTTTTTTTTTGAAATTTTTTTTTTGAAATTTTTTTTAAATTTTTTTTTGAAAATTTTTTTTTCGAATTTTTTTTAAATTTTTTTTTAATTTTTTTTGAATTTTTTTTTTTTAATTTTTTTTTTAAATTTTTTTTAAATTTTTTTTTTGAAAATTTTTTTTTTTGAAATTTTTTTTTTGAAATTTTTTTTAAATTTTTTTTTGAAAATTTTTTTTTCGAATTTTTTTTAAATTTTTTTTTTAATTTTTTTTTAATTTTTTTTTTTTAATTTTTTTTTTAAATTTTTTTTAAATTTTTTTTTTGAAAATTTTTTTTTTTGAAATTTTTTTTTTGAATTATTTTCAAAATTTTTTTTTTGAATTTTTTTTAAATTTTTTTTCTTGAAAATTTTTTTTTCGATTTTTTTTTTCTAAATTTTTTTTCGAATTTTTTTAAAATTTTTTTTCGAATTTTTTTTTCAATTTTTTTCAAAATTTTTTAAAATTTTTTTTTTGAAAATTTTTTTTTTGAAATTTTTTTTTGAAAATTTTTTTGAAATTTTTTTTGAATTTTTTTTTTTCAATTTTTTTTTTTCAATTTTTTTAAAAATATTTTTAAAATTTTTCTTTGAAAATTTTTTTTTTGAAATTTTTCTTTGAAAATTTTTTTTTTGAAATTTTTTTTTTCGAAAATTTTTTTGAAATTTTTTTTTGAATTTTTTTTAAAATTTTTTTTCGAATTTTTTTTTTCAATTTTTTTAAAATTTTTTTTTGAATTTTTTTATTCAATTTTTTTTCAAATTTTTTTAAAATTTTTTTTTTGAAATTTTTTTTCGAAAATTTTTTTGAAATTTTTCTCGAATTTTTTTTTTGAAATTTTTTTTTCGAAATTTTTTTTCGAATTTTTTTTTCAATTTTTTTCAAAATTTTTTTAAATTTGTTTTTTTGAAAATTTTTTTTTTGAAATTTTTTTTTTGAAAATTTTTTTGAAATTTTTTTGTTTGAATTTTTTTTTTTTTGAAATTTTTTTAAAATTTTTTTTTGAAAATATTTTTTTTCGAAAATTTTTTTTAAATTTTTTTTTTGAAAATTTTTTTTTGAAAATTTTTTTTTCGAAATTTTTTTTCGAATTTTTTTTAAAATTTTTTTTCGAATTTTTTTTTTCAATTTTTTTTTAAATTTTTTTAAAATTTTTCTTTGAAAATTTTTTTTTTTAAATTTTTTTTTTCGAAAATTTTTTTGAAATTTTTTTTTGAATTTTTTTATTTTTTTTTCGAATTTTTTTTTCAAATTTTTTAAATTTTTTTTATATTTTTTTTTGAAATTTTTTTTTTCGAATTTTTTTTTCGAATTTTTTTAAAAATTTTTTTTCGAATTTTTTTTTCAATTTTTTAAAAAAAATTTTTTAAATTTTTTTTTTGAAATTTTTTAAAATTTTTTCTTGAATTTTTTTTTCGAAAATTTTTTTGAATTTTTTTTTTGAAATTTTTTTAAATTTTTTTTTTGAATTTTTTTTTTAAATTTTTTTCTGAAAATTTTTTTTTCGAATTTTTTAAAAAATTTTTTTTTCAATTTTTTTTTGAAATTTTTTTTAAATTTTTTTTTTGAAAATTTTTTTTTTTGAAATTTTTTTTTGAAATTTTTTTTAAATTTTTTTTAAAATTTTTTTTTAAATTTTTTTTTCGAAATTTTTTTTCGATTTTTTTTTTATTTTTTTTCGAATTTTTTTTTGAATTTTTTAAAAATTTTTTTACTGAAAATTTTTTTTTCGAATTTTTCTTAAAATTTTTTTTTTATTTCTTTTTATTTTTTTTTGAAATTTTTTTAAAATTTTTTTTTTGAAAATTTTTTTT
>CALYCE020000012.1:0-17500 GCA_944452925.2 Chrysolina oricalcia | reverse complement strand
TTTTTTAAAATTTTTTTTCGAATTTTTTTTTCAAATTTTTTTAAATTTTTTTTTATATTTTTTTTTGAAATTTTTTTTTTCGAATTTTTTTTTCGAATTTTTTTTGAAAATTTTTTTTTAGAAATTTTTTTTTCGAAAATTTTTTTGAAATTTTTTTTGAATTTTTTTTTTAAATTGTTTTTTCGAAATTTTTTTTCGAATTTTTTTTTCAATTTTTTTCAAAATTTTTTTAAATTTTTTTTTTTGAAAATTTTTTTTTTAAAATTTTTTTTGAAATTTTTTTTTTGAATTTTTTTTTTTAAATTTTTTTAAAATTTTTTTTTGAAATTTTTTTTTCGAAATTTTTTTTCGAATTTTTTTTTCAATTTTTTTTTAAATTTTTTTTTTGAAATTTTTTTAAATTTTTTTTTTGAATTTTTTTTAAAATTTTTTTTCTGAAAATTATTTTTTCGAATTTTTTTAAAAATTTTTTTTCAATTTTTTTAAAATTTTTTTAAATTTTTTTTTTTGAAAATTTTTTTTTTGAAATTTTTTTTTTTGAAAATTTTTTTGAAATTTTTTTTTTGAATTTTTTTTTTTTTTTAATTTTTTTAAAATTTTTTTTTGAAAATTTTTTTTTTCGAAAATTTTTTTTAAATTTTTTTTTGAAAATTTTTTTTCGAAATTTTTTTTCGAATTTTTTTTAAAATTTTTTTTCGAGTTTTTTTTCAATTTTTTTTTAAATTTTTTTAAAATTTTTCTTTGAAAATTTTTTTTTTGAAATTTTTTTTTTCGAAAATTTTTTTGAAATTTTTTTTGAATTTTTTTAAAAATTTTTTTCGAATTTTTTTTTCAAATTTTTTAAATTTTTTTTTATATTTTTTTTTGAATTTTTTTTTTCGAATTTTTTTTTCGAATTTTTTTAAAAATTTTTTTTCGAATTTTTTTTTTCAATTTTTTTAAAAATTTTTTTAAAATTTTTTTTTGAAAATTTTTTTTTGAAATTTTTTTTTCGAAAATTTTTTTGAATTTTTTTTTTGAAATTTTTTTTTCGAAATTTTTTTTCGAATTTTTTTTAAAATTTTTTTTTAAATTTTTTAAAAATTTTTCTTTGAAAATTTTTTTTTTGAAATTTTTTTTTTCGAAAATTTTTTAGAAATTTTTTTTTGAATTTTTTTTAAAATTTTTTTTTGAATTTTTTTTTCAAATTTTTTTAATTTTTTTTTATATTTTTTTTTTTTTTTTTTAAATTTTTTTTTTGAAAATTTTTTTTTTTGAAATTTTTTTTTTGAAATTTTTTTTAAATTTTTTTTTGAAAATTTTTTTTTCGAATTTTTTTTAAATTTTTTTTTTTAATTTTTTTTGAATTTTTTTTTTTAATTTTTTTTTAAAATTTTTTTTAAATTTTTTTTTTGAAATTTTTTTTTTTTGAAATTTTTTTTTTGAATTTTTTTCAAAATTTTTTTTTTGAATTTTTTTTAAATTTTTTTTCTTGAAAATTTTTTTTTCGAATTTTTTTTTCGAAATTTTTTTTCGAATTTTTTTAAAATTTTTTTTCGAATTTTTTTTTCAATTTTTTTCAAAATTTTTTAAAATTTTTTTTTTGAAAATTTTTTTTTTGAAATTTTTTTTTGAAAATTTTTTTGAAATTTTTTTTGAATTTTTTTTTTTCAATTTTTTTTTTTCAATTTTTTTAAAAATATTTTTAAAATTTTTCTTTGAAAATTTTTTTTTTGAAATTTTTCTTTGAAAATTTTTTTTTCGAAATTTTTTTTTTCGAAAATTTTTTTGAAATTTTTTTTTGAATTTTTTTTAAAATTTTTTTTCGAATTTTTTTTTTCAAATTTTTTAAAATTTTTTTTTATATTTTTTTTTGAAATTTTTTTTTTCGAATTTTTTTTAAATTTTTTTTTCGAATTTTTTTATTCAATTTTTTTTCAAATTTTTTTAAAATTTTTTTTTTGAAATTTTTTTTCGAAAATTTTTTTGAAATTTTTCTCGAATTTTTTTTTTGAAATTTTTTTTTCGAAATTTTTTTTCGAATTTTTTTTTCAATTTTTTTCAAAATTTTTTTAAATTTGTTTTTTTGAAAATTTTTTTTTTGAAATTTTTTTTTCGAAATTTTTTTTCGAATTTTTTTTAAAATTTTTTTTCAAATTTTTTTTCAATTTTTTTTAAATTTTTTTTTTGAAAATTTTTTTTTTTAATTTTTTTTTTCGATAATTTTTTTGAAATTTTTTTTGAATTTTTTTTTTAAATTTTTTTTTAAAATTTTTTTTCGAATTTTTTTTTGAATTCTTTTTCGAATTTTTTTTTCAATTTTTTTCAAAATTTTTTTAAATTTTTTTTTTTGAAAATTTTTTTTTTGAAATTTTTTTTTGAAAATTTTTTTGAAATTTTTTTTGAATTTTTTTTTTTCAATTTTTTTTTTTCAATTTTTTTTAAAATATTTTTTAAATTTTTCTTTGAAAATTTTTTTTTTGAAATTTTTTTTTTCGAAAATTTTTTTGAAATTTTTTTTTGAATTTTTTTTTAAAATTTTTTTTCGAATTTTTTTTTCAAATTTTTTTAAATTTTTTTTTATATTATTTTGAAATTTTTTTTTTCGAATTTTTTTTTCGAATTTTTTTTGAAAATTTTTTTTTAGAAATTTTTTTTCCGAAAATTTTTTTGAAATTTTTTTTGAATTTTTTTTTTAAATTGTTTTTTCGAAATTTTTTTTCGAATTTTTTTTTCAATTTTTTTCAAAATTTTTTTAAATTTTTTTTTTGAAAATTTTTTTTTTTTAATTTTTTTTGAAATTTTTTTTTTGAATTTTTTTTTTTTTAAATTTTTTTAAAATTTTTTTTTGAAATTTTTTTTTCGAAATTTTTTTTCGAATTTTTTTTTCAATTTTTTTTTAAATTTTTTTTTTGAAATTTTTTTAAATTTTTTTTTTGAATTTTTTTTTAAATTTTTTTTCTGAAAATTATTTTTTCGAATTTTTTTAAAAATTTTTTTTCAATTTTTTTAAAATTTTTTTTAAAATTTTTTTTTTGAAAATTTTTTTTTTGAAATTTTTTTTTTCGAAAATTTTTTTGAAATTTTTTTTGAATTTTTTTTTTGAAATTTTTTTTTCGAAATTTTTTTTCGAATTTTTTTTTCAATTTTTTTCAAAATTTTTTAAAATTTTTTTTTTTGAAAATTTTTTTTTTGAAATTTTTTTTTTTGAAAATTTTTTTGAAATTTTTTTTTTGAATTTTTTTTTTTTTTTAATTTTTTTAAAATTTTTTTTTGAAAATTTTTTTTTTCGAAAATTTTTTTTTAATTTTTTTTTGAAAATTTTTTTTCGAAATTTTTTTTCGAATTTTTTTTAAAATTTTTTTTCGAGTTTTTTTTCAATTTTTTTTTAAATTTTTTTAAAATTTTTCTTTGAAAATTTTTTTTTTGAAATTTTTTTTTTCGAAAATTTTTTTGAAATTTTTTTTGAATTTTTTTTAAAATTTTTTTCGATTTTTTTTTTCAAATTTTTTAAATTTTTTTTTATATTTTTTTTTGAATTTTTTTTTTCGAATTTTTTTTTCGAATTTTTTTAAAAATTTTTTTTCGAATTTTTTTTTAATTTTTTTAAAAATTTTTTTAAAATTTTTTTTTGAAAATTTTTTTTTGAAATTTTTTTTTCGAAAATTTTTTTGAATTTTTTTTTTGAAATTTTTTTTTCGAAATTTTTTTTCGAATTTTTTTTAAAATTTTTTTTTAAATTTTTTTAAAATTTTTCTTTGAAAATTTTTTTTTTGAAATTTTTTTTTTCGAAAATTTTTTAGAAATTTTTTTTTGAATTTTTTTTAAAATTTTTTTTCGAATTTTTTTTTCAAATTTTTTTAATTTTTTTTTATATTTTTTTTTGAATTTTTTTTTAAATTTTTTTTTTGAAAATTTTTTTTTTTGAAATTTTTTTTTTGAAATTTTTTTTAAATTTTTTTTTGAAAATTTTTTTTTCGAATTTTTTTTAAATTTTTTTTTTAATTTTTTTTGAATTTTTTTTTTAAATTTTTTTTAAAAATTTTTTTTAAATTTTTTTTTTGAAAATTTTTTTTTTTGAAATTTTTTTTTTGAATTTTTTTCAAAATTTTTTTTTTGAATTTTTTTTTTTATTTTTTTTCTTGAAAATTTTTTTTTCGAATTTTTTTTTCGAAATTTTTTTTCGAATTTTTTTAAAATTTTTTTTCGAATTTTTTTTTCAATTTTTTTCAAAATTTTTTAAAATTTTTTTTTTGAAAATTTTTTTTTTGAAATTTTTTTTTGAAAATTTTTTTGAAATTTTTTTTGAATTTTTTTTTTCAATTTTTTTTTTTTCAATTTTTTTAAAAATATTTTTAAAATTTTTCTTTGAAAATTTTTTTTTTGAAATTTTTCTTTGAAAATTTTTTTTTTGAAATTTTTTTTTTCGAAAATTTTTTTGAAATTTTTTTTTGAATTTTTTTTTTCAAATTTTTTAAAATTTTTTTTTATATTTTTTTTTGAAATTTTTTTTTTCGAATTTTTTTTAAAATTTTTTTTCGAATTTTTTTATTCAATTTTTTTTCAAATTTTTTTAAAATTTTTTTTTTGAAATTTTTTTTCGAAAATTTTTTTGAAATTTTTCTCGAATTTTTTTTTTTAAATTTTTTTTTCGAAATTTTTTTTCGAATTTTTTTTTCAATTTTTTTCAAAATTTTTTTAAATTTGTTTTTTTGAAAATTTTTTTTTTGAAATTTTTTTTTTGAAAATTTTTTTGAAATTTTTTTGTTTGAATTTTTTTTTTTTTGAAATTTTTTTAAAATTTTTTTTTGAAAATATTTTTTTTCGAAAATTTTTTTTAAATTTTTTTTTTGAAAATTTTTTTTTGAAAATTTTTTTTTCGAAATTTTTTTTCGAATTTTTTTTAAAATTTTTTTTCGAATTTTTTTTTTCAATTTTTTTTAAAATTTTTTTAAAATTTTTCTTTGAAAATTTTTTTTTTGAAATTTTTTTTTTCGAAAATTTTTTTGAAATTTTTTTTTGAATTTTTTTATTTTTTTTTCGAATTTTTTTTTCAAATTTTTTAAATTTTTTTTATATTTTTTTTTGAAATTTTTTTTTTCGAATTTTTTTTTCGAATTTTTTTAAAAATTTTTTTTCGAATTTTTTTTTCAATTTTTAAAAAAAAATTTTTTAAATTTTTTTTTTGAAATTTTTTAAAATTTTTTCTTGAATTTTTTTTTCGAAAATTTTTTTGAATTTTTTTTTTGAAATTTTTTTAAATTTTTTTTTTGAATTTTTTTTTTAAATTTTTTTCTGAAAATTTTTTTTTCGAATTTTTTTAAAAATTTTTTTTTCAATTTTTTTTTGAAATTTTTTTTAAATTTTTTTTTTGAAAATTTTTTTTTTTGAAATTTTTTTTTGAAATTTTTTTTAAATTTTTTTTTAAATTTTTTTTTCGAAATTTTTTTTCGATTTTTTTTTTATTTTTTTTCGAATTTTTTTTTGAATTTTTTAAAAATTTTTTTACTGAAAATTTTTTTTTCGAATTTTTCTTAAAATTTTTTTTTTATTTCTTTTTATTTTTTTTTGAAATTTTTTTAAAATTTTTTTTTTGAAAATTTTTTTTTTTGAAATTTTTTTTTTGAAATTTTTTAATTTTTTTTTTAAATTTTTTTTCTTGAAATTTTTTTTTCGAATTTTCTTTTTGAACATTTTTTTTTGAATTTTTTTTTTTTATTTTTTTTTAAATTTTGTATTTTTTTTCGAATTTTTTTATTTAATTTTTATTTTTTTTTAATTTTTTTAAATTTTTTTTTTGAAAATTTTTTTTTGAAAATTTTTCTTTCGAAATTTTTTTTCGAATTTTATTTTAAATTTTTTTTCAAATTTTTTTTCAATTTTTTTTCAATTTTTTTTTGAAATTTTTTTTGAATTTTTTTTTTAAATTTTTTTTTAAATTTTTTTTTTGAAATTTTTTTTTTGAAATTTTTTTCTTGAAAATTTTTTTTTCGAAATTTTTTTTCGATTTTTTTTTAAATTTTTTTTGAATTTTTTTTTCAATTATTTTTTTATTTTTTTTTTTTTTATTTTTTTTTTGAAAATTTTTTTTTTGAAATTTTTTTTTTCGATAATTTTTCTGAATTTTTTTTTAAATTTTTTTTTTGAAATTTTTTTTTTGAAAATTTTCTTTTCGAAATTTTAATTCTCGAATTTTTTTTCAATTTTTTTTAAATTTTTTTTTTTGAAAATATTTTTTTTTTGAATTTTTTTTTCGAAAATTTTTTTGAAATTTTTTTTGAATTTTTTTTTTTGAATTTTTTTTTCAATTTTTTTTAAAATTTTTTTAAAATTTTTTTTCGAAATTTTTTTTGAATTTTTTTTAAAATTTTTTTTCGAATTTTTTTTCAATCTTTTTTAAATTTTTTTTTTGAAAATTTTTTTTTTGAATTTTTTTTTTTCGATAATTTTTTTGAAATTTTTTTTGAATTTTTTTTTAAATTTTTTTTGAAAAATTTTTTTTCGAAATTTTTTTTCGAATTTTTTTTTCGAATTTTTTTTAATTTTTTTTTTTAATTTTTTTTGAATTTTTTTTTTGAATTTTTTTTTAAAATTTTTTTTTAATTTTTTTTTGAATTTTTTTAAAATTTTTTTTTTTGATTTTTTTTTTAAATTTTTTTTCGAATTTTTTTTTCAATTTTTTTTAAAATTTTTTTTTTGAATTTTTTTTTTGAAATTTTTTTTTTGAAAATTTTTTTTTCGAAATTTTTTTTCGATTTTTTTTTAAATTTTTTTTCGAATTTTTTTTTCAATTTTTTTCAAAATTTTTTCAAAATTTTTTTTTTGAAAATTTTTTTTTGAAATTTTTTTTTGAAAATTTTTTTGAAATTTTTGTTGAATTTTTTTTTTCAATTTTTTTTTTCAATTTTTTTAAAAATATTTTTTTGAAATTTTTTTTTGAATTTTTTTTAAAATTTTTTTTCGAATTTTTTTTTCAAATTTTTTAAAAATTTTTTTTATATTTTTTTTGAAATTTTTTTTTGAATTTTTTTTTAAATTTTTTTTCGAATTTTTTTTTCAAATTTTTTTAATTTTTTTTTATATTTTTTTTTCGAATTTTTTTTTCGAATTTTTTTAAAAATTTTTTTTCGAATTTTTTTTTTCAATTTTTTTAAAAATTTTTTTTTTGAAAATTTTTTTTTTGAAATTTTTTTTTCGAAAATTTTTTTGAATTTTTTTTTTGAAATTTTTTTTTCGAAATTTTTTTTCGAATTTTTTTTTAAATTTTTTTTTTAATTTTTTTAAAATTTTTCTTTGAAAATTTTTTTTTTGAAATTTTTTTTTTCGAAAATTTTTTTGAAATTTTTTTTTGAATTTTTTTTAAAATTTTTTTTTCGAATTTTTTTTTCAAATTTTTTTAATTTTTTTTTATATTTTTTTTTGAAATTTTTTTTAAATTTTTTTTTTTGAAAATTTTTTTTTTGAAATTTTTTTTTTGAAATTTTTTTTAAATTTTTTTTTGAAAATTTTTTTTTCGAATTTTTTTTAAATTTTTTTTTAAATTTTTTTTGAATTTTTTTTTTTGAATTTTTTTTTTAAATTTTTTTTAAAATTTTTTTTTTAATTTTTTTTTTGAATTTTTTTAAAATTTTTTTTTTGAATTTTTTTTTAAATTTTTTTAAAATTTTTTTTTTGAAAATTTTTTTTTTTGAATTTTTTTTTTTGAAATTTTTTTTTCGAAATTTTTTTTCGAATTTTTTTTTAAATTTTTTTTCAAATTTTTTTTCAATTTTTTTTAAATTTTTTTTTTTAATTTTTTTTTAAAATTTTTTTTCGAATTTTTTTTTGAATTTTTTTTCGAATTTTTTTTTCAATTTTTTTCAAAATTTTTTTAAATTTTTTTTTTTGAAAATTTTTTTTTTGAAATTTTTTTTTGAAAATTTTTTTGAAATTTTTTTTGAATTTTTTTTAAAATTTTTTTTCGAATTTTTTTTTCAAATTTTTTTAATTTTTTTTTATATTTTTTTTTGAATTTTTTTTTTTCGAATTTTTTTTCGAATTTTTTTTTTCAATTTTTTTAAAAATTTTTTTAAAATTTTTTTTTGAAAATTTTTTTTTTGAAATTTTTTTTGAAAATTTTTTTTGAAATTTTTGTTGAATTTTTTTTTTTCAATTTTTTTTTTCAATTTTTTTTAAAATATTTTTTTGAAATTTTTTTTGAATTTTTTTTAAAATTTTTTTTCGAATTTTTTTTTCAAATTTTTTTAAATTTTTTTTTATATTTTTTTTGAATTTTTTTTTTCGAATTTTTTTTTCGAATTTTTTAAAAAATTTTTTTTCGAATTTTTTTTTCAATTTTTTTTTAAATTTTTTTTAAATTTTTTTTTTGAAAATTTTTTTTTGAAATTTTTTTTTCGAAAATTTTTTTGAAATTTTTTTTGAATTTTTTTTTGAAATTTTTTTTTCGAAATTTTTTTTCGAATTTTTTTTTCAATTTTTTTCAAAATTTTTTTAAATTTTTTTTTTTGAAAATTTTTTTTTTGAAATTTTTTTTTTGAAAATTTTTTTGAATTTTTTTTTTTTGATTTTTTTTTTTGAAATTTTTTTAAAATTTTTTTTTGAAAATTTTTTTTAAATTTTTTTTTGAAAATTTTTTTTTCGAAATTTTTTTTCGAATTTTTTTTTAAATTTTTTTTCGAGTTTTTTTTTCAATTTTTTTAAAAATTTTTTTAAAATTTTTCTTTGAAAATTTTTTTTTTGAAATTTTTTTTTGAATTTTTTTTTAAATTTTTTTTCGAATTTTTTTTTCAAATTTTTTAAATTTTTTTTTATATTTTTTTTTGAAATTTTTTTTTTCGAATTTTTTTTTCGATTTTTTTTAAAAATTTTTTTTCGAATTTTTTTTTTCAATTTTTTTAAAAATTTTTTTTTTGAAAATTTTTTTTTTGAAATTTTTTTTTCGAAAATTTTTTTGAATTTTTTTTTTGAAATTTTTTTTTCGAAATTTTTTTTCGAATTTTTTTTTAAATTTTTTTTTAAATTTTTTTAAAATTTTTCTTTGAAAATTTTTTTTTTGAAATTTTTTTTTTCGAAAATTTTTTTGAATTTTTTTTTTGAATTTTTTTTTAAATTTTTTTTTCGAATTTTTTTTTCAAATTTTTTTAATTTTTTTTTATATTTTTTTTAAATTTTTTTTTTTGAAAATTTTTTTTTTTGAAATTTTTTTTTTGAAATTTTTTTTAAATTTTTTTTTGAAAATTTTTTTTTCGAATTTTTTTTAAATTTTTTTTTAAATTTTTTTTGAATTTTTTTTTTTGAATTTTTTTTTAAAATTTTTTTTTAAATTTTTTTTTTAATTTTTTTTTTGAATTTTTTTAAAAATTTTTTTTTTTTAATTTTTTTTTTGAATTTTTTTTTAAATTTTTTTAAAATTTTTTTTTTGAAAATTTTTTTTTTTGAATTTTTTTTTTTGAAATTTTTTTTTCGAAATTTTGTTTCGAATTTTTTTTTAAATTTTTTTTCAAATTTTTTTTCAATTTTTTTTAAATTTTTTTTTTGAAAATTTTTTTTTTTAATTTTTTTTTTCGATAATTTTTTTGAAATTTTTTTTGAATTTTTTTTTTTAATTTTTTTTTTAAATTTTTTTTCGAATTTTTTTTTGAATTTTTTTTCGAATTTTTTTTTCAATTTTTTTCAAAATTTTTTTAAATTTTTTTTTTTGAAAATTTTTTTTTTGAAATTTTTTTTTGAAAATTTTTTTGAAATTTTTTTTGAATTTTTTTTTTTCAATTTTTTTTTTTCAATTTTTTTTAAAATATTTTTTAAATTTTTCTTTGAAAATTTTTTTTTTGAAATTTTTTTTTTCGAAAATTTTTTTGAAATTTTTTTTTGAATTTTTTTTTTAAATTTTTTTTCGAATTTTTTTTTCAAATTTTTTTAAATTTTTTTTTATATTTTTTTTTGAAATTTTTTTTTTCGAATTTTTTTTTCGAATTTTTTTTGAAAATTTTTTTTTAGAAATTTTTTTTTCGAAAATTTTTTTGAAATTTTTTTTGAATTTTTTTTTAAATTGTTTTTTCGAAATTTTTTTTCGAATTTTTTTTTCAATTTTTTTCAAAATTTTTTTAAATTTTTTTTTTTGAAAATTTTTTTTTTTAAATTTTTTTTGAAATTTTTTTTTTGAATTTTTTTTTTTTTAAATTTTTTTAAAATTTTTTTTTGAAATTTTTTTTTCGAAATTTTTTTTCGAATTTTTTTTTCAATTTTTTTTTAAATTTTTTTTTTGAAATTTTTTTAAATTTTTTTTTTGAATTTTTTTTTAAATTTTTTTTCTGAAAATTATTTTTTCGAATTTTTTTAAAAGTTTTTTTTCAATTTTTTTAAAATTTTTTTAAATTTTTTTTTTTGAAAATTTTTTTTTGAAATTTTTTTTTTTGAAAATTTTTTTGAAATTTTTTTTTTGAATTTTTTTTTTTTTTAAATTTTTTTAAAATTTTTTTTTGAAAATTTTTTTTTTCGAAAATTTTTTTTAAATTTTTTTTTGAAAATTTTTTTTCGAAATTTTTTTTCGAATTTTTTTTAAAATTTTTTTTCGAGTTTTTTTTCAATTTTTTTTTAAATTTTTTTAAAATTTTTCTTTGAAAATTTTTTTTTTGAAATTTTTTTTTTCGAAAATTTTTTTGAAATTTTTTTTGAATTTTTTTTAAAATTTTTTTCGAATTTTTTTTTCAAATTTTTTAAATTTTTTTTTATATTTTTTTTTGAATTTTTTTTTTCGAATTTTTTTTTCGAATTTTTTTAAAAATTTTTTTTCGAATTTTTTTTTTCAATTTTTTTAAAAATTTTTTTAAAATTTTTTTTTGAAAATTTTTTTTTGAAATTTTTTTTTCGAAAATTTTTTTGAATTTTTTTTTTGAAATTTTTTTTTCGAAATTTTTTTTCGAATTTTTTTTAAAATTTTTTTTTAAATTTTTTTAAAATTTTTCTTTGAAAATTTTTTTTTTGAAATTTTTTTTTCGAAAATTTTTTAGAAATTTTTTTTTGAATTTTTTTTAAAATTTTTTTTTGAATTTTTTTTTCAAATTTTTTTAATTTTTTTTTATATTTTTTTTTGAATTTTTTTTTAAATTTTTTTTTTGAAAATTTTTTTTTTTGAAATTTTTTTTTTGAAATTTTTTTTAAATTTTTTTTTGAAAATTTTTTTTTCGAATTTTTTTTAAATTTTTTTTTTTAATTTTTTTTGAATTTTTTTTTTTAATTTTTTTTAAAAATTTTTTAAAATTTTTTTTTTGAAAATTTTTTTTTTGAAATTTTTTTTTGAAAATTTTTTTGAAATTTTTTTTGAATTTTTTTTTTTCAATTTTTTTTTTTCAATTTTTTTAAAAATATTTTTAAAATTTTTCTTTGAAAATTTTTTTTTTGAAATTTTTCTTTGAAAATTTTTTTTTTGAAATTTTTTTTTTCGAAAATTTTTTTGAAATTTTTTTTCGAATTTTTTTTTTCAAATTTTTTAAAATTTTTTTTTATATTTTTTTTTGAAATTTTTTTTTTCGAATTTTTTTTAAAATTTTTTTTCGAATTTTTTTATTCAATTTTTTTTCAAATTTTTTTAAAATTTTTTTTTTGAAATTTTTTTTCGAAAATTTTTTTGAAATTTTTCTCGAATTTTTTTTTTGAAATTTTTTTTTCGAAATTTTTTTTCGAATTTTTTTTTCAATTTTTTTCAAAATTTTTTTAAATTTGTTTTTTTGAAAATTTTTTTTTTGAAATTTTTTTTTTGAAAATTTTTTTGAAATTTTTTTGTTTGAATTTTTTTTTTTTGAAATTTTTTTAAAATTTTTTTTTGAAAATATTTTTTTTCGAAAATTTTTTTTAAATTTTTTTTTTGAAAATTTTTTTTTGAAAATTTTTTATTCGAAATTTTTTTTCGAATTTTTTTTAAAATTTTTTTTCGAATTTTTTTTTTCAATTTTTTTTTAAATTTTTTTAAAATTTTTCTTTGAAAATTTTTTTTTTGAAATTTTTTTTTTCGAAAATTTTTTTGAAATTTTTTTTTGAATTTTTTTATTTTTTTTTCGAATTTTTTTTTCAAATTTTTTAAATTTTTTTTATATTTTTTTTTGAAATTTTTTTTTTCGAATTTTTTTTTCGAATTTTTTTAAAAATTTTTTTTCGAATTTTTTTTTCAATTTTTTAAAAAAAATTTTTTAAATTTTTTTTTTGAAATTTTTTAAAATTTTTTCTTGAATTTTTTTTTCGAAAATTTTTTTGAATTTTTTTTTTGAAATTTTTTTAAATTTTTTTTTTGAATTTTTTTTTTAAATTTTTTTCTGAAAATTTTTTTTTCGAATTTTTTTAAAAATTTTTTTTTCAATTTTTTTTGAATTTTTTTTTAAATTTTTTTTGAAAAATTTTTTTTCGAAATTTTTTTTCGAATTTTTTTTTCGAATTTTTTTTAATTTTTTTTTTTTAATTTTTTTTTGAATTTTTTTTTTGAATTTTTTTTTTAAATTTTTTTTTAATTTTTTTTTGAATTTTTTTAAAATTTTTTTTTTTGAATTTTTTTTTTAATTTTTTTTCGAATTTTTTTTCAATTTTTTTTAAAATTTTTTTTTGAATTTTTTTTTTGAAATTTTTTTTTTGAAAATTTTTTTTTCGAAATTTTTTTTCGATTTTTTTTTAAATTTTTTTGAAAATTTTTTTTTCAATTTTTTTCAAAATTTTTTCAAAATTTTTTTTTTGAAAATTTTTTTTTGAAATTTTTTTTTGAAAATTTTTTTGAAATTTTTGTTGAATTTTTTTTTTCAATTTTTTTTAAAATATTTTTTTGAAATTTTTTTTTGAATTTTTTTTAAAATTTTTTTTCGAATTTTTTTTTCAAATTTTTTAAAAATTTTTTTTATATTTTTTTTGAAATTTTTTTTTGAATTTTTTTTAAATTTTTTTTTCGAATTTTTTTTTCAAATTTTTTTAATTTTTTTTTATATTTTTTTTTGAAATTTTTTTTTTCGAATTTTTTTTTCGAATTTTTTTAAAAATTTTTTTTCGAATTTTTTTTTTCAATTTTTTTAAAAATTTTTTTTTTGAAAATTTTTTTTTTGAAATTTTTTTTTCGAAAATTTTTTTGAATTTTTTTTTTGAAATTTTTTTTTCGAAATTTTTTTTCGAATTTTTTTTAAATTTTTTTTTTAATTTTTTTAAAATTTTTCTTTGAAAATTTTTTTTTTTGAAATTTTTTTTTTCGAAAATTTTTTTGAAATTTTTTTTTGAATTTTTTTTAAAATTTTTTTTTCGAATTTTTTTTTCAAATTTTTTTAATTTTTTTTTATATTTTTTTTTGAAATTTTTTTTAAATTTTTTTTTTTGAAAATTTTTTTTTTTGAAATTTTTTTTTTGAAATTTTTTTTAAATTTTTTTTTGAAAATTTTTTTTTCGAATTTTTTTTAAATTTTTTTTTAAATTTTTTTTGAATTTTTTTTTTTGAATTTTTTTTTAAAATTTTTTTTAAAATTTTTTTTTTAATTTTTTTTTTGAATTTTTTTAAAAATTTTTTTTTTTTAATTTTTTTTTTGAATTTTTTTTAAAATTTTTTTAAAATTTTTTTTTTGAAAATTTTTTTTTTTGAATTTTTTTTTTTGAAATTTTTTTTTCGAAATTTTTTTTCGAATTTTTTTTAAAATTTTTTTTCAAATTTTTTTTCAATTTTTTTTAAATTTTTTTTAAATTTTTTTTTTGAAAATTTTTTTTTTTAATTTTTTTTTTCGATAATTTTTTTGAAATTTTTTTTGAATTTTTTTTTAAATTTTTTTTTTTAATTTTTTTTCGAATTTTTTTTTGAATTTTTTTTCGAATTTTTTTTTCAATTTTTTTCAAAATTTTTTTAAATTTTTTTTTTTGAAAATTTTTTTTTTGAAATTTTTTTTTGAAAATTTTTTTGAAATTTTTTTTGAATTTTTTTTTTTGAATTTTTTTTTTTCAATTTTTTTAAAAATATTTTTTAAATTTTTCTTTGAAAATTTTTTTTTTGAAATTTTTTTTTTCGAAAATTTTTTTGAAATTTTTTTTTGAATTTTTTTTTAAAATTTTTTTTCGAATTTTTTTTTCAAATTTTTTTAAATTTTTTTTTATATTTTTTTTTGAAATTTTTTTTTTCGAATTTTTATTTCGAATTTTTTTTGAAAATTTTTTTTTAGAAATTTTTTTTTCGAAAATTTTTTTGAAATTTTTTTTGAATTTTTTTTTAAAATTGTTTTTTCGAAATTTTTTTTCGAATTTTTTTTTCAATTTTTTTCAAAATTTTTTTAAATTTTTTTTTTTGAAAATTTTTTTTTTTAAATTTTTTTTGAAATTTTTTTTTTGAATTTTTTTTTTTTAAATTTTTTTAAAATTTTTTTTTGAAATTTTTTTTTCGAAATTTTTTTTCGAATTTTTTTTTCAATTTTTTTTTAAATTTTTTTTTTGAAATTTTTTTAAATTTTTTTTTTGAATTTTTTTTTAAATTTTTTTTCTGAAAATTATTTTTTCGAATTTTTTTAAAATTTTTTTTTCAATTTTTTTAAAATTTTTTAAAATTTTTTTTTTTGAAAATTTTTTTTTTGAAATTTTTTTTTTTGAAAATTTTTTTGAAATTTTTTTTTTGAATTTTTTTTTTTTTTAATTTTTTTAAAATTTTTTTTTGAAAATTTTTTTTTTTCGAAAATTTTTTTTAAATTTTTCTTTGAAAATTTTTTTTTTGAAATTTTTTTTTTCGAAAATTTTTTTGAAATTTTTTTTTGAATTTTTTTTTTAAATTTTTTTTCGAATTTTTTTTTCAAATTTTTTTAAATTTTTTTTTATATTTTTTTTTGAAATTTTTTTTTTCGAATTTTTTTTTCGAATTTTTTTTGAAAATTTTTTTTTAGAAATTTTTTTTTCGAAAATTTTTTTGAAATTTTTTTTGAATTTTTTTTAAAAATTGTTTTTTCGAAATTTTTTTTCGAATTTTTTTTTCAATTTTTTTCAAAATTTTTTTAAATTTTTTTTTTTGAAAATTTTTTTTTTTAAATTTTTTTTGAAATTTTTTTTTTGAATTTTTTTTTTTTAAATTTTTTTAAAATTTTTTTTTGAAATTTTTTTTTCGAAATTTTTTTTCGAATTTTTTTTTCAATTTTTTTTTAAATTTTTTTTTTGAAATTTTTTTAAATTTTTTTTTTGAATTTTTTTTTAAATTTTTTTTCTGAAAATTATTTTTTCGAATTTTTTTAAAATTTTTTTTTCAATTTTTTTAAAATTTTTTAAAATTTTTTTTTTTGAAAATTTTTTTTTTGAAATTTTTTTTTTTGAAAATTTTTTTGAAATTTTTTTTTTGAATTTTTTTTTTTTTTTAATTTTTTTAAAATTTTTTTTTGAAAATTTTTTTTTTCGAAAATTTTTTTTAAATTTTTTTTTGAAAATTTTTTTTCGAAATTTTTTTTCGAATTTTTTTTAAAATTTTTTTTCGAGTTTTTTTTCAATTTTTTTTTAAATTTTTTTAAAATTTTTCTTTGAAAATTTTTTTTTTGAAATTTTTTTTTTCGAAAATTTTTTTGAAATTTTTTTTGAATTTTTTTAAAAATTTTTTTCGAATTTTTTTTTCAAATTTTTTAAATTTTTTTTTATATTTTTTTTTGAATTTTTTTTTCGAATTTTTTTTTCGAATTTTTTTAAAAATTTTTTTTCGAATTTTTTTTTTCAATTTTTTTAAAAATTTTTTTAAAATTTTTTTTTGAAAATTTTTTTTTGAAATTTTTTTTTCGAAAATTTTTTTGAATTTTTTTTTTGAAATTTTTTTTTCGAAATTTTTTTTCGAATTTTTTTTAAAATTTTTTTTTAAATTTTTTAAAAATTTTTCTTTGAAAATTTTTTTTTTGAAATTTTTTTTTTCGAAAATTTTTTAGAAATTTTTTTTTGAATTTTTTTTTAAATTTTTTTTTGAATTTTTTTTTCAAATTTTTTTAATTTTTTTTTATATTTTTTTTTGAATTTTTTTTTAAATTTTTTTTTTGAAAATTTTTTTTTTTGAAATTTTTTTTTTGAAATTTTTTTTAAATTTTTTTTTGAAAATTTTTTTTTCGAATTTTTTTTAAATTTTTTTTTTTAATTTTTTTTGAATTTTTTTTTTAATTTTTTTTTAAAATTTTTTTTAAATTTTTTTTTTGAAAATTTTTTTTTTTGAAATTTTTTTTTTGAATTTTTTTCAAAATTTTTTTTTTGAATTTTTTTTTAATTTTTTTTCTTGAAAATTTTTTTTTCGAATTTTTTTTTCGAAATTTTTTTTCGAATTTTTTTAAAATTTTTTTTCGAATTTTTTTTTCAATTTTTTTCAAAATTTTTTAAAATTTTTTTTTTGAAAATTTTTTTTTTGAAATTTTTTTTTGAAAATTTTTTTGAAATTTTTTTTGAATTTTTTTTTTTCAATTTTTTTTTTTTCAATTTTTTTAAAAATATTTTTAAAATTTTTCTTTGAAAATTTTTTTTTTGAAATTTTTCTTTGAAAATTTTTTTTTCGAAATTTTTTTTTTCGAAAATTTTTTTGAAATTTTTTTTTGAATTTTTTTTTAAATTTTTTTTCGAATTTTTTTTTTCAAATTTTTTAAAATTTTTTTTTATATTTTTTTTTGAAATTTTTTTTTTCGAATTTTTTTTAAATTTTTTTTTCGAATTTTTTTATTCAATTTTTTTTCAAATTTTTTTAAAATTTTTTTTTTGAAATTTTTTTTCGAAAATTTTTTTGAAATTTTTCTCGAATTTTTTTTTTGAAATTTTTTTTTCGAAATTTTTTTTCGAATTTTTTTTTCAATTTTTTTCAAAATTTTTTTAAATTTGTTTTTTTGAAAATTTTTTTTTTGAAATTTTTTTTTCGAAATTTTTTTTCGAATTTTTTTTAAAATTTTTTTTCAAATTTTTTTTCAATTTTTTTTAAATTTTTTTTTTGAAAATTTTTTTTTTTAATTTTTTTTTTCGATAATTTTTTTGAAATTTTTTTTGAATTTTTTTTTTTAATTTTTTTTTTAAATTTTTTTTCGAATTTTTTTTTGAATTCTTTTTCGAATTTTTTTTTCAATTTTTTTCAAAATTTTTTTAAATTTTTTTTTTTGAAAATTTTTTTTTTGAAATTTTTTTTTGAAAATTTTTTTGAAATTTTTTTTGAATTTTTTTTTTTCAATTTTTTTTTTCAATTTTTTTTAAAATATTTTTTAAATTTTTCTTTGAAAATTTTTTTTTTGAAATTTTTTTTTTCGAAAATTTTTTTGAAATTTTTTTTTGAATTTTTTTTTAAATTTTTTTTCGAATTTTTTTTTCAAATTTTTTTAAATTTTTTTTTATATTTTTTTTTGAAATTTTTTTTGAATTTTTTTTTTTCAATTTTTTTTTTTCAATTTTTTTTAAAATATTTTTTAAATTTTTCTTTGAAAATTTTTTTTTTGAAATTTTTTTTTTCGAAAATTTTTTTGAAATTTTTTTTCGAATTTTTTTTTCAAATTTTTTTAAATTTTTTTTTATATTTTTTTTTGAAATTTTTTTT
>CALYCE020000011.1:0-21389 GCA_944452925.2 Chrysolina oricalcia | reverse complement strand
AGTAATTCAGTAAGCTTTTAGCTCCTGAAGATGCTAACAAGGAAAAATCTGCCTCAACATGATAATATAAATACTTCCTCTACAATTTTGTTTTGAATGAAAAAATGTTGTCTAGTTATTGACTTCTAACATTTCAAAGAAATAATTGAGAACTGATGATTCCCGGATTCTTGACAACATGGATCTATCATTCACAAATACAACAAATTACAATAATTCTAAATGAAATAATTACCAAAGCATGTTGATCATTCCTTCCACCATCAGTCATCCCATGGATAGTTGTTTTCTCTGTCAAACTGTTTTCAATTCCATCCGCAATATATCGAACTGTTTTCTTCGTTCACTGTAGAACAAACTAGTTTTTCGTCCAAACATCAAACCACATCGCTAGACATAGCTTCGTGTGATGTGGAATATGCACTGATCTCCGAAACATGAGTTGCAAGAGCTGTAAGGGATAGCTGTCAAGATAAAATTTATGAGCCTATAAAGTCAAACTCCCTTTGCAACTAGGCATTGTTCGGCGTGCGAACAGTTTTGTATACCGAGGGTGAAGTGAATATTTTGGCATAAGCTGGTCCGATACGCGACTGAGATAGAAACCGTTTTTCTGTTATATTTCTGGTATTTAATGTTATGAAGTTTCGTCTACGTTGTTTTTTATAATCTGTAGAATTTGTATCAAATTTATCAAATCATATCACATCATATATACTTTATTTTCTGAGGAGTGATAATTCCAATAGACGAAGTGAAATGAAAAGTAAAAAGTAAACATCAATAGCAAGTGAATAACAGCACATTTTCCTTACATAAAATGCCACATGGTCAAAATATATTAAAACATGTACATGTAATTCATAACAAAAGATACATAGAGTACCTTCACGTCAATTTATTCAAGTAAAATTCTGTGACAATATATAAAAACATATACAAAAAATTCATAGTATTAGTATTGTTATTCACTAGACGTCGTCGGTTCATTAAATTGCCAGGTTTTATTTACAGTATAAAAGTATAAATATAATGAAGAATAAACAAAAAATTCTGATTGTTTCAAGGGAACATATTGAAATAAGATAAAAATTAAATAGAATAGCATGTACCTAGTGTAAACTATTACGTATCAGTAGATTTAAAATACACAAAAAAAAAAATATGATATTTCATTTAATGAAATTCGTCCAGCTAGTAGAATGCTCTGCCAAGTAAACTATTTTTCAAGGAAACTTTGAATTTTCTTTCATCCAAATCGTTTTTATTTCGAGTAATTTCTATGCAAATATTTATAATGCAGTTTTTTGTTTGTGTCGTTTGTGAAAATCTTGGAAGTGGTGAAGTTATATTAAGGGCTTGTCTTGTGATATATTGTGCTGTGGTATGAATTCGAACTCTTAACTTACTGGTAATTAGGCATACATTTTCCAATATACAGGGTGAGTCAGAATAATACCGACAAACTCCGACTACAGATTCCTTGCCTCATTTTGAGATGAAAAGTTTCTATCAAGGTATGTGCTAAAATGCTTCCCTTCTGAGGTACAGGGTGTCACAAGTGCGAAAAAAATTTAGATAATTTTTTTTTCTCTAAAACTCCTGGAGAAAAAATTTTCAAACTTGGTGCACTATTCAAGGTTTATCAACGTTATAATTTGAAGTTATAATTTTCAATTTTCGTAAACCAGTGGCGTAGTTACGATGGTATGTGGTCATATTTTCCTTCATATTTTCTTTGGACAACTGAATTGACAAATGAGCGTTTGACATCAGTTAGGGTCATCAATACTCAACCTAAAAGTCATAACATTCTATGTGTCTAAAAGTGAAGGTGTCTGAGATAATTGAGAAAAACTGAAGATATGTCCTGAGTATCAACGTAATTTGCTATGTGCAATAGTCAAAAAAAAAAAACAAACCCAACTTCAAATTATTAATACTCCACTCAAATAAGAGTTTAGATCTGAACCAATTTTTGCGAAAAACCGAAGAGAAGTACTCTTGATTTGTTGAATTTTATGTTGGAGTATCATTTTTAGAGCCTTTTCTAATTGGTGTATCGAGGAAAATTAATCCATTCAGCATATGGTTTTGAAAAAGAACAAGAATAAAAAATTTGTGTATTTTTTATTCATTGATCAATGGTATATGAACTAGTCTGGAAGGTTCGACTTTGCAATTAGTTATCACGAATCGAAAGAAAATAATTTAGGAACAGTACAGTCAATTGACATAGTAAGCATCCTCAGATGCTAAAAGCTGAAGCTAATGTTGGAAGAATTGAAAAGATGGTTCGGATGGGTCTGAATTAGACAGCCATTGTTTCCGGTAGAAACAAACTGATATATCGATACTTACATTAGAGCTACGTTTGAGTTGAAGCCCGATCGAGCGAGCAGGGCAATCAGTGCATTGGCGGGGCTTTTGATGCCATTGAAAACAATGGAACAGAATTTGACCCGACTTTCAAAAGAAATGCGATAAGGTTATTGGGAGCGCGCCCGGATCGTTTAGGGCGTCAACTCGAACGCAGCATAGTAGATATGATTGACACTATTGATAGTAACCCAAACAAGTTTGTATTGTTGTCAAGTCATCTGTCATATTTCAGTGAAGATCGTTTCAAAATGGATTATGGACGGAGCACCGGCCCATTTTCAACGAATCGTTCGTCAATTTCTTGATGAAACTTTCCATGATCAGTGGATAGGTGGACGTGGTCCCATACACTGGCCTGCACGTTCTCCGGATTTAACGTCACTAGACTTTTTTTTGTGGGGATACCTTAAATCCCTGGTGTATTCGACACCTGTAGAATCTGTTGAAGATTTAACGGCAAGAATTTTAGCAGCATGTACGTTAATACAGGATACACCAGGAATATTCCAAAGCGTGCGACAATCAATGATACGGAGATGCCAATTGTGTATCGAACAAAATGGTGGTCCATTTGAACATTTACTTTGAGCCTTTTTTGTTTTTATGTTGTGTACCCTATAAACCGTTTCTATCATTTGAGTAGATATAAATACGCAATAATTGTTTTTCTTCACCAAAAACATGATGATTGGAAAATATTTTCCTAGATAATTCAGTATGAAATGACTTTGATAATGATACTCCAACATAAAATTTAACAAATTTAAAAGTAGATAGTTTTTCGCAAATATTATTTTAGGATTTAACTCTCCTCTAACAGGAGTATTATAATTTGAGGCTGGGTTTGTCATGCAGTGGATCTTTCAGAATAATCATTATGCAACAATTTATGGTCACATATCGGTGAATTTACGAAATCGATTCGTTCAAATATTATGATGAATAAAAAACGGAGTTTGTCGGTCTCATTCTGACTTACCTGTACAATGTTATGAATACTCCCAGTATTAAAAAACGTTCAAGAGGTTGACAATTATTCGTATAAGTTATAATAAAGTTGCATCATGCGATTATAGCACACAGGATGTTATGCCTCTTCTCAGGACATATCTTCAGTTTTTTGCAAATATTTCAGACACCTTCACTTTTAGGCAAATGGAATGTTATGACTTTTAGGTTGAGTATTGATTACCCTAACTGATGTCAAACGCTCATTTGTCAATTCAGTTGTCCAAAGAAAATATGAAGGAAAATATGACCACATACCATCGTAACTACGCCTCTGGTTTACGAAAATTGAAAATTATAACTTCAAATTATCACGTTGATAAAACTTGATTAGTGCACCAAGTTTGAAATTTTTTTTCTCCAGGAGTTTTGGAGAAAAAAATGTATCTAAATTTTTTTCGCACTTTTGACACCCTGTATCTCAGAGGGGATGCATTTTAGGACCTTGATAGAAACTTTTCATCTCAAAATGAGGCAAGGAATCTGTAGTCGGAGTTTGTCGGTCTTATTCTGACTCACCCTGTATACTCACAAAGTAAGGCAAGATTCGTTGTGCTATGAATAAAGGCTTACAAAACTCAGTGAATTTAGCTTTGTACATGTATCTAATTGCGTCTTTCTGCTATATGAAAATCGTGTCGAAAAAAAAATCCACTGCAAGATCCCCAAAAAAATATTATGTATCTCAGATGTTAGTCAATTACAGCATAGTATTCCTTTCTCAGTTCTAGTAAATCATTTTCAGCAAACGCCTTTGTACTAGCTCTAAACTGATTTAGAGTATGTTTTGTGCTCCACCCCATGCTGTGATTCCATAATACTCGTATACATGGGTTTGTACGAGACAATTATACAGAATATTTTTTTTCTTTGGTACTTTGGCATCGACTGCTAAGGTCATTAGCCATGTGTTCTGGATAGGCATTGTTACTGACTCCATACGCCACATTAGGTGCAGCACTGTTAATTGGAACGCAACAGTCTAGCCGCGAGATTTCAATAATTTAACCGGTTAAATTAAATTTAAAAATCCCAGCCCAACTAGGGTTCGAAATCCGGACCTTTCGACTCAGAGTCGGACACTCTAACCACTGCGCCACGCCCCGACAATTTACAGAATATTTGTTGAATTTCAAGGACCTGAGAGATTTGTCTGAATTTAAAGACTAATTTTTTTTTTGAAAATATACGAAGCATGTCTATGAAAATTCCCAAGTATTTCAAAGTCTCAACACAAGAGATTTGAAATGATTCATTTTGGATGAATGAGAGATTTTGAAAAGCTGTCAATGAGAAATCTTTCTTCACTTTATTTTTCTGAGAAATTCGTCCGTGTCATGATACACTATTGCTGTATCATCTGCAAGACTTGTTATTCTATACCAGGCTGTGTTATTCAATACAAATCACTGAGATATGTGTTTAATAACATTGGACCCAGTACGGTGCCTTGAGGAACACCATATTCAACTTCTCTAAATATGCTGCTTTCATCCCCAATTTTCAAAAGGTGTTTCCTTCCTTGTAGATAACTGTGATAAATTTATAACCCATTCAAGTGGATACGCAATTTCTGTTTCTATCTCTTTGATGGTTTCGGCTAAAAGTACGAATCAATGCCAGGAGCTTTTTTGTTTTTTATGCTAGGAATTATTTCCGAAATTTCTTTCTTATTGGTTTCCTCGGGATATTTAGATTGGCGCACATAGGGATATTACAAGAAGGATTTTTCTGTCTGTTTTGATTCATTTGGCAAGCAAAATATTCACAAAAATTATTGGCTATTGATAGTCTATCACTGGTTATAGTTCGTCTTCTATTTCAGTTTAAGTAGATTCTTCTCTTTTTTCTTAGTAGCTGACATTTCTTTGATAGCTTTCCACAGTCTTGTTCCGTTGTATTATGTTCTGGTAAAAGTTTTTCATAGCTAATCTAATTAGTTTATCGAGTTCATTTTGATATTGTTTATACAGTTTTATATTATATTCATTAAGATTCCTTTTCATTTTTACATATAGATCCCGATTTTTCTTTGTAGATTTTATAAATCCAGTTATCCAAGATTTTCTTTTCTGCTAATTTCTTTTTAGTTTAATTGTTTTATTAGCTCGCGACAACAAGAAAACCAGAATCATTCCTCGTCATCTACAATTGGCCATCAGATATCGACGTAATATTTCAACTTTTCTGAAAATAGATTTGCAACTAAATTGACATTGTTTGATGAATGAAATTAGGATTGAATCCTGGCTAGTTTTGTTCGTTTAGAAGTAATTTTAATTAGCGCTATCTACTTTTAACGCACGATTCAACTGACCATTAACCCATTTAAAACCACTACCAATAATATTCCAAAAATCACCAATTTTTTAATGGATAAATATTTATTTATATGTTTTTAAACATCTTTATAATTTGAACAAAAAAAAATTAAGAACTGAAACAAGATTTCTTGCGTCGCGTTAACGCAACATTGGCAAGATATGCATTAAAAAAAATTTGTCATGATATTCCTTGAAACAGTTCGAATGTAATGGAACTCTGCATTTATTACACATAAAAACGGTTGTACTCTTGCATAATCTGCATCGTCTCCTCCAGTTTTCTGAATTTCTCTCGATTATATGACCAATATTATCAAGTCGAGCAGGAGATGGTAGAGATGATGTAGAAACCCGTCCTCGAATGGATTGTGTCCTACATTTGCCGGTACTAATGAGGCTCCTTACAAGTTCGGACCTGAAATCCAGCTGCGAAATTGGCTTATCACTATACACAAGTCGATGAAGTTTCCAAGCATTTACTGCAGAAGAATCCAACATGTTTATGAACAATGGCCACCACCATTTTCTCCACGAATCTTGATTCGGTAATGTGCAATCGCGTTATCATGCAAATCAACGCCTCCCATATATTTGTTATACTGGGCAATCATGTTTGGTTGGGTAATCGATCACCTATCACATCATCGTCGATGTTCTCTTCATCCATAAGATCATCTACCTCAGGTGGTATATAACAAATATCAATTTCATTTTCCTCATCCAAATCCAAATCTTCAACAATTGCTTCTAATTCTCTGAGAGTCAATGGTCTCTTCGAGTCGTTATTGTTCATTTTACTCTGCAAAATTTGTTATGAATATCCAAAGCCCATACGTTGTCAGAAAAAAACTACTCACCATTGATATCTTTACCGTTCTCTTGACGATATTCTGATGCACGATAACGTCCTCAACCTTTCTGTAGCACTGCGTAAATGAGAATGAAACAGCCCTACATCATCGGAATAATAGAGAAATTTACCAGACATGAAAATACAAGTTCTGACAGGAACATTTTTCGAACCACCATAATTGCACTGTTCCTTCCAATGTTGCGTTTTCGCAACCTCATATTCATACAGCTCAAAAAAATATTTCTCAATTATTTCATTTTTATTTATCATTTGTTTATCTTTTCAGGAATACTATTCTTTATGAATCTCATTTTGGATGATGAAAATAGTGAACCGATTATTTTATAATGAATATTCATGATTATCAGGTTTTCCGGTAGAAATTCCGCAGTGAATGATTACCGTCATAGAAAATTACAAATATATTCATGTATTCAAAAAATCAATTTCTGAATTTTCAAGTATTGTTTAATTACATACCACTGAAAGATCATCAAAAATTCGTTTTTTCATTCATTAAAAAAATTATATTTTTGATGTTGCGTTATCGCAACCATGGCAGTAAATGGGTTAATGGCGAGTTGAGCAATGCGCTCAATTTAAATTGTCGGTTATCCCATAAACTGAAATTAAAATCTTGGTGAAACCCGGACTAAGTGTCATTTCTTCCCCAAATATTTTCTCCAAATCATAACATGTCAAACTAAGTAAAACTGAGACCGTATTATTATTCTTCATTCATTTATTATAATACGACTTTAGGAGTATTATACTACGATCTTCGCTGAGAGTACACAGGGGCCCTAAAATCTTTATTTGAAGTCGTAGGATCACGAAACAAAAACCAAAATGATCCTCGTCAAAAATCAGGAGGGAAGACGGAAAAAAAAGATAATAATAATAATATTTCCCTGTCAAAATGACAAATGAATTTTTGAAAGTGCCATAACTTTTTTAGTTGGAGACTTACAAGAAAAGTTATGAGAGAAAAAATGTTCCCCGTCAAAAAATAGATATGAGTGGGGTGAAAAAAGTACGAAAAAAAATCAAAATTTTTGAAAACCTCGTGTCTGTACGATGTCGGCAACGACAAACGCTCTCATTTCCGCATCCTTGGAGATATCGCTTTGAAATTCAAACTACGTCAATAACTCGAGGACAATAAAATTAAATTAATTTGTTTTTCCGATCGGAAAATCCGGAAAATTTTTACGGCGTTTTTTCGTTTTTCTCAACTTCTAACGATACAGGTCAGGCAAGTGATTTGATTCGTTTCATATTTCCTGAAAATATACTCCTATATGCCGCGATATAGCCTAGAGTTTTTGGGTAAGATCGGAAAATTCTTACAGGTTTTCCGGGCGATTTTCCGAAAAGTGAAAAAGTTGAATAAAAACCGCACAGATTTTTTTAACTGAATTTTAATTGTCATAATAGATAGAACTGAATCATACAAACGAATCTTCCTTCCCTCTTTGAAGTTTTCGATAAAATGATCGGAAAACTGGGAAAACCCAAGAAAACTGAATGAAAAAACTTGCTTTTTTTAAAAAACGAGATATACGACGAACGGTTGATACCATAACAATTTACCAAGAGTACTTTTTTGACCGCCTTAAAGAAATCTACAAAAAATGTCAAAATTTTTTCGGAAAAATCAATGGCCCAGGAAATATTTCAAAAAAACGGAAAAATCGATATATTGACCGTACTAATGATAAAATTGAAATTTTTAAAATCGCCTCGAATACGTCTCTACGAACTCTACAGACGCTCCAAACCGTTTTTCTCCGACTCGATTAAAAAGTGGAAAAATGATGGAAAAACCGAAAAAAGTTTAAAAAGTGTGTATTTTGTGTCTATCATCGCCAAAAACTCGAAAACGGTGCTAGATATCACAAAAATAGAAAAATACTATTTTGTTGAACTTGAACGGTTCTACAAAAAAGTCAAATCAACTTTTCCCATATCTCGATAAATAAAGTTGTGAAAACCGAATGAACATAAAAAAGTTACTATTTTTTGACGGGACTTAAAAAAAATTTTGAAAAAAAATAAAAAATTGAGAGATATCAAAAAATGAATCCTGAAACTTCATTGTACTCGACGAGATTAACAAAAAGTTTTTATGAAATTTTTTGATATCATGAAAAAAAAATTTGAAAAAATCAAAAATTGAAAGATATCAAAAAATGTATTTGAACAATTTTATCGTCCTCGAAGAGATGAACAAAAAGTTTCAATGAAATTTTTTCATATTTCAAAAAAAAAAAAAATTGAAATTTGGACGTGGGAGCAAAATCGCCCTTTTTGGATTTTCAAACACCAAAAAGTCGAGAACGGAACAAGATATCGAAAAAATGTATATGAACAGTTTTATTGTACTCAAACAGACTAACAAAAAGTGTCTGAAGAGTTTTTTCATATCTTGAAAAAAAAAATTTGAGAAACAGAATTTTCTGTTTTTTTTTTTGTGATAAATACCGACAATTCGAAAATGAAACGAGATATCGAAAAAATGTATATGTACAGTTTCATAGTACTGGAACTGATCTATAAAAAGTTCCAATGAATTTCCTTCAAATTTTGAAAAAAAAACAAATTGAGGTCGGGACTTAGAATAGTTAAAAAAAAAAATAGGTATCGTTGAAGTTTTCCGAGCTATAGGTGGATCCACGCGGGTCGTATTATCAGATAATTATTGTAAGATAATTATAGTTTAAAAAATGGGTATCGTTGAAGTTTTCCGAGCTATAGGTGGATCCACGCAGGTCGTATTATCAGATAATTATTGTAAAATAATTATAGTTTAAAAAATTGGTATAAACATCAACTTCCGAGCTTTTACTTTTGATAGGCACTTCAAATTTCTACGATCTAGACGGATTCCCGTTAGAAGTGCATTGCCGTTAGAGGTACATTGCCGTTAGAGGTGGATTCCCGGTAGAGGTGGATTCACACGTGTCGTATTATAGACATCCGAATTTCCGAGCGAAAGGCGGATTTCCACACTCACTTGTTATTACTGTTGTTATTATTATTTTCATCCAACATGGTCAATTAAAATTGAACATGTATCTATCCCAGGCAGGATGTTCATAATACAAGCAATGCTACGGTGACATCCTAAGGATGATAATTTATCTGAATAGTGACGATTATTTTTACAATAATCCTGTAAAACTAGAATCAATAAATGAATTAGTTTCAAAGAAACTATATCTGCTAATTAAGGTTTTAAGTTTTTTCTGAAATATGATGCTCCTGTATGCTCCTGTATTATAATGAATGATTGAATATAGCTTTCAACACCTAGCGGACAATAGTGCAAAGATTTATGTTTATCAGCCTAACTTTGGTAGGTTTGTATGGGCCGACATCTAAAGAAAACTGTAAATGCTCTGAAAGTGGTTGAACTATTATACGGCAGATGGCAGAAGCAACATCATTAACGTAAATTTTGATATGAATGAATTTTAATGGAGTCTTCTGAAGTTCGATGTTTGAAATCATTGGTTACATTATTTTTAAAATTTTCCAGGGTGCTTCATAACCATTGACTTTCATCCTGAAACAACATTACTTAACAAAGATATACGCGTGAATCTATAATTAAAATTTCAGTCATGTGACCAAGTTTTTTCTTGCTAAAACTGTTATTAAAACAACAAATGGTGTTTTTTATGAAATATTTATTGATCAAAAAAGGAATTTTCAGTTGAGCAAAGAGAAAGAAAATAGAAAACATTTGAAGAAAAATTGAACCAAGTGAGCACAATGCCTCCTCTGACATTTATCACCAAAGGATCTCTCCTACTGATAATAATTATTGTTCTTATTTGATCTTGAACAAATAGGTTCCATATTTTGACTAGTTGCAAAGAAAATTTATCTTGAGCAGTTGTAGTATTTGTCTCCTTGCTATGTCCCAAACGAGTTCAATTGGGTTCAGGACAGGACTTTTCGGAGGCCAAGCTATTATTGTTATTCCTGCATCTTGAAGAAAATGCTGTACTATTTTTGCCACGTATGATCAATTTTAAAACAACAAATGGTGTTTTTTATGAAATATTTATTGATCAAAAAAGGAATTTTCAGTTGAGCAAAGAGAAAGAAAATAGAAAACATTTGAAGAAAAATTGAACCAAGTGAGCACAATGCCTCCTCTGACGTTTATCACCAAAGGATCTCTCCTACTGATAATAATTATTGTTCTTATTTGATCTTGAACAAATAGGTTCCATATTTTGACTAGTTGCAAAGAAAATTTATCTTGAGCAGTTGTAGTATTTGTCTCCTTGCTATGTCCCAAACGAGTTCAATTGGGTTCAGGACAGGACTTTTCGGAGGCCAAGCTATTATTGTTATTCCTGCATCTTGAAGAAAATGCTGTACTATTTTTGCCACGTATGATCAATTTTAAAACAACAAATGGTGTTTTTTATGAAATATTTATTGATCAAAAAAGGAATTTTCAGTTGAGCAAAGAGAAAGAAAATAGAAAACATTTGAAGAAAAATTGAACCAAGTGAGCACAATGCCTCCTCTGACGTTTATCACCAAAGGATCTCTCCTACTGATAATAATTATTGTTCTTATTTGATCTTGAACAAATAGGTTCCATATTTTGACTAGTTGCAAAGAAAATTTATCTTGGGCAGTTGTAGTATTTGTCTCCTTGCTATGTCCCAAACGAGTTCAATTGGGTTCAGGACAGGACTTTTCGGAGGCCAAGCTATTATTGTTATTCCTGCATCTTGAAGAAAATACTGTACTATTTTTGCCACAATCAATAATTTTAATGCATAAACACGAAATTCTTCCCAATAAGTTGGGAAATAGCAAGAAATGTTCCTCTAAGTTATCTGTAATGTACCAAAACTGACCCGCCACCATATACTATACAATTCTCACAATGTAATATTGGGCGTATCGTTCCTCTTGGCTTCCGTATGTTCTGCTCTGTGGATTCATCTGTGAACAGTTTTCTGGTCCAATCTTCATTATTCATGACAACGAGCAAATTGGAATGTTTGTATCTTATGTGGTAATTAATTTTTTATGAAAGTACTGGAAAACCTACCAAAACTCTGGAAATAGTTAAACGAGTTTCATGAAACCGTTCAGCGAGCTCAACTTGACTGAGAAGGAGCTACATGTTTCGGAATTAGTAGGATCTATCTTCAGACTGATTCAGAGTTGTGGAGTGAATATAAGTTATCATGACTACATTTTGCAACTGCCTGGAATCTTGAAACTGAACAATAATTCCTGTTCTTTTATAAAAAAACGAATTAAGTATGTCGCTTTAAGTGGTTTCTTCGCAACCTACTATCTGTTTGGATTATTGTAGGTATTATTCATTTGTTTATTTATTTTAGAAACAAACAGGCCAAGGCCTAATTATTTGTTTCTTATAAAAAACGATTATTCAATTTTGAAATATGACAATTAAATATAATTAAAAACCAAGGGATTTCTTCGCACCAAATCTGATTCGGAATTACAGGAGATTGGGTTTAGTAACGCGATATGACTGTTAATAAGGACCACCAGAATATTACCAGTTTCATTATCACAAGACCATGACAAATAGCTGACTATTATTTTCTTCATTATTCTAGAGATAGTACCTTGAATTTTGAAAAATAATGAAACACGCTGTACTGGATTGTATAAAAAACATTTATTGTTGATAATTAATATCGAAAAAGTATTCCCATTCAACTTATAGAATGAATAATTTAAAATTCTTCCTAGAAACATAAAAAAATCAGGAACTGTCAAGATACTCCATAGAATAGAATAGAATTTTGTCGGTGCTTTGATAGAACTCACATCCTTCTCTACTGACTAGTTCGGATGATAAAAATAGGTCAAACCACGTTACAAATAAATTAGCACCCAACTTGGGGGAATCCTGTGTATCATCTGTATGAAATACCTTTTTCTACATTCATGCAAAAAGCAAAACTTTATTGAACTATATTCAGTGGAAAAAGAAGTTCTTTATTGCACTAGTGCAATAAAGTTTTTATTGCACTCATCTGTCATTCTACTTCAACGCGCTGTCATCATGACAAACATAAACGTTTAAACCTACTACATATTTAGCAGATATTCTGTGAGATTGGCAATAGGTACTTCACTACGAAATATTCATATTGAAAATTGCACCAATTGTTCATTCACTTTCAACATTGAGGGTAAAAATAAAGTTTGAGTTAAATTGTTCGTAACTTATTAGTTCCTGTTTCAATGCAAATCGATATTGATAATAAAGTATTCAAGTTGCGCTTTTCATTTTCCTACACCTAGTGCCGCACCTCAATAAATCAATTTTTGCTTTTTGCATGAACGTAGAAAAAATGTTGTATGCAACTCGTGCAAAAATTGTTTATTGCACTCGACGTGTTGTCCAACTCGGCCTAACGGCCTCGTCGGACAATTTCACGTCGAGTGCAATAAACATTCACTTTTTGCACTTGTTGCATAAATAACTATTATGCATATGAAGAAAACAAATAGACTGAAAAAGATGTCTTATGTTGTTTCTGCCTCTCATATGAGAGCAATGAAAGTGAAAACACGAAATATCTGAAGATATGTCTTTAATCAGTAAATAGCATTAATAACAACTAAATAAAAATTATCATAAAAACTATACAATACTACTATTTCTTATACTTCTGAATGCAGTCATACCACCGTACATGCCACTGGTTGTTTACATTATCATCATAACTATAATACTGTTTTCTTCATCTTCATCTTCACGTGGTTATTGACAGTTGATGCATTGCTCTCCAAATTCTAGGATGGGGAACATTGAACTTGTATCTGTTCGAAATAATACAATACCCGTAGCGGTATTAGCATAATTAAGCCTTGCAACAATTGGTCCTTTTTATTCTTGTTTCAGTTTCTCCACAAGTCTCTTCGTCAATTGACCCTCATTGGCAGAAAATAAGGATGTTGTGAACGCTAAGCGTGAACGTCCTCGCAGTCGGTTTAAAGATGTCAGCACTTGTTAAGTGGTAGTCAGTAGAACCGTCAACATTTCGTCCCTCTTGTGTCAGTCCCTTCGAAGCGGCTTGCTCAGGAAACTGCCAAATCAGCAGGAAAATCGGAAAGTTCTACGATATAGTTGTAAACATCAAGAAAGTCCTCTTCGGTAGTATCAAACCCTAGTCCATCCTTCGATACACGTCCTATCAAATAGGCTTGCTGGGAAACCACCGAATCCTGAGCAGAAAAGTCAGTAGGTTCTGAGCTGGTAATATCAGGGTGCTCAACAGTAGGGTCTTCTTGTATTAGTTGCACCGGTGCTTCTGGCTCAGGAACCTGAAAACTATGTGGAATGTATTCCTGATTGTTATTGTTGATGGGATTGGAGTCAGCAACAATCGGTCTTCTTTGTGTGAGTACCCTAGAAGAGGCTTGATCAAGCCTTCCTTCGTCCTGCGAATTCTGAGCAGAAAAATAAGTAGGTTCTTGATTGCTACTATCAAACTCTGCAACAATAGGTCTCTCTTGTTGTAGCATCACTGGTGATTCTGGCTCAGGAATCTGCACACACTGTGTAGTAGAATTAGGAGGCTGTATGACGTACTCGGAATTATTATTGTTGGTGGGATTAGATCCTGCAACAGTTGGTCCTCTTTGAGTCATTGCGTGATCGAGCCTTAGCCCGTCTGGCATCAGTTCCATCATAGATTGTTGGGGAACCCTCCAATCTAGAGCATGACAATGAGCAGGATCTGGGACAGCAATTGGTTCTTCTAGTGCCAAACTCTCCAGTGGTTCTTGCTTAGGGGCCTGCAAGTACTGTGTAGTGGAACAATAAGCTTGTGGCATATATTCGTAATGACGTTGTTGTGAATGCTTTTCGTGAATGTAATAATGGTGGTTTTTAGTGACGTGAACACTTGGTCCATTTTGTAAGAGATTCATAAATGGGGTTCGATAAGGAATCTGCATATTATTCTGAACAGAAAAAGTAGGATATTGTGGATGTTGCCGGCGACTATCAATGGATTTGGTAGTTTTTAAGGAACCTTTGTGCTTATAATAGAAGCAGTTAGTAGAGGCGTCAAAAATTGGTGTTTCTTGTGACAACTCCATCGAAGTAGGATGTTTCCGGTGGCTATCGTTTGTATAAACAGTTTCCACGTGACTTTTGTGGTAATCATTCAAACTGTCAGTAGAACCGTCATCTATTTGTCTCTCTTGTGACAACATCTTCGAAGTATCCTTGTGGGGAACCTGCAAATGTGTAGAAAAATATTCTGGATGTTGTTGACGGATATAGTTAGAGGAAATAGATTCTAGTGGACGTTTGTGAAAATAATTGAAGCGGTAACTCAAGTCGTCAACATTTGATCCTTGGGGCAGCCCCATCGAAGTGGATTGGTGGGGATCCTGCAAATTTTGAGTAGAAAACTGATGTTGATGGTTGGTTTCTAGGGGACCTCTTATAATATCGATGTAGCAGTTAGAAGAGGCGTCAACAATTGGTTTCTCTTGTGATAACCCCACTGAAGTTATTTGGTGTGGACCCTGCCAATTGTGAGCTGGAACATAGACATGTTTTGGTTCATAGTCCCGAATATAATTCCCATTGTAACTGGAACCGTCAGAACTTGGTGTGTCTATAATATCGAGAACTTGATTTTCCAGAGAGACTACTTCTTTTTTAATAGTTATGGTGTTGTTAACCATAACTGAGAGTGGTAAAGTTGCGTTTTCTTTTTTAAATTTGATTCTTTGGTTCTGGAACCAAATCTTGATAGTTTTTTGAGGCAGTCCTAGGACTTCGGCAAGTCTAGATCTCTCTTTGGAAGATAGAAATCTATCATGCATGAAGTATTTCAGAAGAATTGCCTTTTGTTCTTTCGTGAACCTGGTTCTCACCCTTTTGGCTGCAGCGGTAGATGGATTGGTTCCTGAAAAAAATAAAGAATGGTGAGAGTAGAACGTGGAACTGACCAAATCTCTGTTTGTTCAGTTGATTTGACTAATATCCGTCATGGGAATTATTTTAGTAATTTGAATAATTAGAAATAACGTCCTCTAGTCAATATGACTACTGAACATTCGCCCCCGTAACTTAAATTACCCAAACCAAAATGTTTTTCACATTATACTCACGTCTAAATTCAAAATTGTAAAATAGATATGGTGGGATATGTTTTTTGGTGTGATATAGGCCAAGCGCCAAGAAAAAATATCAATGCTAACGTGGCGGACGACCATTAATCTAATAATGAAAAATAGATTCCATAAAAATAAAAAAAATGAGAAATGGAAAATATAATCCAGTATTCCGCTATAAACTATACAATAGGTGTATTCGTCAGCAAGTCTCCAACAGAAAACAACTACTGCCCCCTACGTCAGTCGAAGTATATCTCTTTGTTTATTGGCAAAGTTTCTTACAAAAACTACATTGCAGTGATCTTTAAATACAATAACTAAAATTATTTTTCGATTCAATTGGGGAAACCGGTTTCATGGTTCTTGCCACCCTTCAGCGAAGGACAGTTTTCCCGATTGAATCGAAAAACGATCTCTGATTTTGTTGGGAATTCCTACTATAAACGTGAAGTATATGTATCCAGTGCCACCTTTGGGTTCCAGAGCATATTGAAAGTAGCATTACTTACCCATTGAATGAGATTTTCCGTCATCAGGAGTTTGTTGAATAATCATCTCGGAATTTTCCAGACCCTGTAAAACATAAAAGAAATTGTTAACTGAATGACTTTTTATTCAATGTAACAGGAAATTTGTTTATCTGATCAATGCAAAAGACGACAAATAGCACTAATTTGCAATCGTCACCACTGCTATTGAACGTAAAATTATTAACTTTTCATGATTTTCGAACATTGATGGCTCATGGACCATAATTTCAGTTTTTCCTTAACTTTAATCAGTAATTTCAGGGCAAACAAATTATTCGTTCGTACTTTTGCTTATAACTACACCGACAAAAATTTGGCAAACGTGAAGAAACGTTTTTCTATATGTCATAAGACTTGCCAAAACTTTGCCACCTCCGCTGACGAAGGCAACATAGTTTTATTTTTATTTACAATAAATAACAATTTGTTTGCAGCCTGAATTATTATAATAATAATTTTTAAATTGGTCGGCAACATAAGGAGTTGTATCTCTGGAAATATATACAATAGGATTTGAAAAAAATTTCAAAAATGCAAAATACCACGACCTGGGAGCAGTGTTTTCAGAAAGTCTTGTTGTCATTGGTATAGATTGAGAAAATAATGATGTCAAAAGTGGCAGACGCGCTTGAACATGTATTACTACTACACATGTTCAAGGTTACTGATAGTACAAATTTCCAATAAATATCCAAGTTACAATAAACTAGATGTGGATTCACTCAGTGTCAAGTGGAAGTTTTTTACATTAGGTTTCCTAGAAACTGTTATTGCATCGTTCTAGAAATGGATTTTCACTCAGTTATACAAAATTGCAAATATTTATTGAACTTTCCAGATATATAAAAAATTTAACAGACATAGTTACAGTGAATACCTGCTTAACCAAATCAGCGATAAGGGGAGATATTGTCTGTTTCATTGTCATATTCGTACGATCAATATTAGTTTACTTATATTGATTATTATTTATACATATAAAAACGTTTGACGTTGAAGAATTTGCCTATTTATATTATAAATTTAGTAAAAATACTGATGCAGACGATAGTTATTATCATGAAATGTATATTTTCTACATGAAGCTTAGTAGCCCTGGCTGCTCGTCAGTGTTTACATAAAAACCCGATAAATCAGTTGGATCAATGACAGAGACTAGTTCATACAAAATCCCGAAGGCCTATGAGCTTGAAAATAAATACATCAGCGGTGATGCGTCGTTCACGAAAAACCAACGATTTCTCAATCGTTCAAATCATGATTTGATAATGACTGAGAAATAGCTAACATCATCAAATTATAGTTCTTGAATTTTATTTTCAATGCTGTGTCAGCGTGCAAAATATTTTGCAGGTAACAGTGACTTTATTGTACTTAAATCAAACTCTGTTTAAAAACAAAAAATAAATGGGAAATAAAATAATTTTGTACTTACCAAAACCTCAATTTTTATGAATGCCGTCATGTTGGAACGATTCAGACAGATTATACTATATCACTAGAAAATAACACAGATAAACTAGGTCACAATACTATAACTACTAGAGCTGCACTTGTTAGTAGCAATTGACATTGATCACATACCGCAAAACAACACACATGAGAAGATATATACTGAATTACCAAATTACACACCTCGTATTCCAACCAATGAGAACCTTCATTTTAATTCCAAGCCCCTCCCATAATGCGTCGGCACATATTTGCTTGTGAGCTTGTGACGAAAGCAGGTAGTTTTTCTGAGCATAGCCTCCTTATGAATGTTTTTCGAATTTGGACTGAAAATATTTGTTGTACCCAATTACTGACAGTGAAAAACTTTTCAAATTAAGTCCAAAAAATAACAATAAATGACAGGAGCAGCAAAAAAGATTCATGCTCACATAATAGATTAACATGTTTTGAAGTTAATTTTAATTTCTACAGTCAAGTTAAGTTATCTTTGAAATTTCAGTTTCAAAGAAACTGAATTAAAAAGAAGAAGACAAATAGGTAACCTATAATTTTCGCAATTTCCCGTGTGACATTTCTAGTAATACTGCAACTATACCAAGTTGCATAAAATATTAGTGTAACTAATACTTCTCAAGGTAAAATAGTTAAATCGATTTCTAAATATTCTTTGTCGCCGAGAGCCTTTACCATTATTCACAGCATCTTCTTTATCGTCTGTTGGAAGTTCCTCAAAGATGACTTGGATATCGTTTTCTTACCTTATTGCGAAAAAACCAAAACAAAACAATAAAATTGAGTTCAAATTCTGATTTATTAAAAGACAAAGTTTACTCCTACATTTCGAAGTTAACTATAACATGTGACGTCATTCCACAAGTTAACTTAAGTTATCTGTCAATATACTTTTATATTACCCGCCCTTAATCAAAAGTTTGGAACCTTTCATTTTCTCAGTTAAATGACTATTTGAAATACAAATTGTGATGAAAATGCAAATTATGATTGGATACATTTCTCACAAGACTTGAAGGTACATAAACTTAACAAATCAAATAAAAAAATGAAAAGAGCAGCAAAAATTAATCATAAACGTATTGAATAAGTCAAAAGTGTGGACTCGTCAATTTTCATAGTTGAAGGAGAGTCATTAAAAAAAATTGGGATGAATGTTCAAATTTGGATTGGAACCATTTCCTGACAGTACAAAAACATACCAAATTGAATTAAAAAATAACAATAAATGTCAGGAGCAGCAAAACAGAATCGAAAATATAATAAATTGGTCAACAGTGTCACGTCAATTTTCACAGTTAAATGAGAGTCTTCTAAAACAAATTGGGATAAAGGTTCAAATTTGGATTGGAATAATTTCTTACAAGTATTGACAGTACATGGATATCCAAAAAAATTACAATAAATATCAGGAGCAGCAAAAGAGAATCATAAACATCATGACGAAGAAAGTGTGGACGTGTTGACGTTTTTTACTATTTTTGAGGGAATTTCAGATTTAATTTTGTCGAGTTTTTGCAGCAATTATCCACTTCTTATGCGATTAGTATGTAGCCTTCTGGTGGGCAAGGGGTAACAGTTTTTCAATTGAATTGTTAGGACCGATGTTTTCCACGGTATTTGTTTTTTTTTTTAATTTTATTTCTGCGAATTTTTGCAAGGTTTTTCAAGAATGACCGGCACGGTAATTGCATTGTCATCGAAGTTTCATATGCGTGTCAAATTTCAGCGTAATTACAATATTAGAATATTTCACCACATACTAACGCAAGTTATATGAAAGGTTATAATGACGAAAAGAGTATTGAAGTTCACATTTTTCATAAAATTAGAGTGAAATAATAATAAAAGATTTATTAAAATTATAATAAAACTCAAACTATACTTGGTGAAAGTTATTATGAAAATTACTTGAATCGTATATTTACTTTTGTTGGTTAATGTTTTGATGCGAAAGCTAGAGCAGGTACAAACCCTTTACATTTTCGTATATGTTATTCAGTGATTGTTTTAATTAATTCATGTTTTGTAATTGTGAGAGGACACCTGCAAGAGATTTGGGTCCAATACAGGTACTTGGCTACCTATCGAAACAATATTATGATTTGTTAATTAGGGCACAGGTTGATGGGTTTTCAATAACATACAAGTGCTTCGGGTCTACGTGACTATCTTTCTAGACAGGTACCTATGACCTCTTTGTCTTTTTGCTTGATGCGGTTGGAAAGAACGAAAACTAACTAAATGTAGAGGTAGGCTTATCTCAGTTTGGGACTGAGGTAGCCCTCAATGTGTGTTCCCGTGAAAGCTGGGTAAGGGGGTAGAACTTTGATGTTAATTCCAACAGTTTCAACTTTTCAACCGAATTGGGGTTCCAGTAACATTCTGGCCTTTTAAGTATTTGGCGGTTCTCGAGGTTTTCCGCGACTTTCAGAACCACCGCTTTTCCACTTTGAATGCTCTGTTTGATAGGCGGTAACTTTAATCATTGCGGATTTGGCGGCTGTTACGCACGAACCATGGTGCGTTTACTATCATTCGTGGATATTTTCACTGAACCAGCTCCAGAACTTTCAAATTCACAGAGTGCCTGACGCTTATGAATTGTACATGACAACTGACTTGATCATGATGGTTGTTACAGGACACTTCCATCTTTTTATCTATTTAGAATATAAGTTGATTTAAGATTTAATACAATTTTCATTAGGGGAGGGTGGGGCACATTCGTACACTTTTTTTTCACGTTCATTTACTAAGCTGCTTTATAACAAATGGGGCTCTCAGCTGTACTAGTAGATAGCTACAAATATTGGCAACAAATTTATCAGTTGGATTCGATAATAAATAATTATTTTTGGGAGAAATAATGATATTTTTGAAGTGGTGCATTCGTCCAATTGTGCCCCACCATGGGGTTCATTTGGACATGAGTGGGGTTAAATTGGACTGATTCATAAAAATATTTATTGATAGAAATAGTTACATATTATTGAACTCAGATGACTACCTACTGGTTAAACTATATTTTTCCAACATTTGAAACTATTGAATGTTATAATTGAAAAATGATACATTAAATTTCAAGTATGATGATTGTCTTGAAGTGTCTTGATTTTGTGTAAGTGGTGGTAATTTTGACAAAATATCTTCTCTTACAATCAGACTAATGTCTTTGGTGGCCGGATAATAAAATCCACAATTCTCTCTGAATCTCAAAAAATTCACAGTTAGTTCATCACCACTGATTTCTTCTATGAGGCCCACAAAATGAACAACTTTTTTCTTCGTTGGAAACTTCACCAGGACGAAGTCCTGTACTTCAATGCATTCGTCGTCCAATAGTTCATTAACATCTCCGTATTCGCTACAGAGATCTAAGTCAGAATCGGAGCTTACTGTTTCCTCCATATCAACGTCAGACTTCGAGGAACTCGAATATGTTCGTTTTTTCTTAAGAGTATTTTTGGCGTTACCCCAAGAGCGTTTTTTTTACTAGTTGTCTTTTGACAGTTTTTACTTGTTTCAGTTCTTGTTCTCTTCTCTTAGCTTGTTTAATATTTTCCTCTTCTTGTACTCTATTCATTTCTGGAGAGCTAGTAAAGATACATGATTTTCCTTTTTTTCTTCCTCGTTTATTATTATTTTTTGGTTGTAGAACGGGAAAAG
>CALYCE020000010.1:12500-17341 GCA_944452925.2 Chrysolina oricalcia | reverse complement strand
TCCATCCGTCCATCCGTCCATCCGTCCATCCGTCCATCCGTCCATCCGTCCAACCGTCCATCCGTCCATCCGTCCATCCGTCCATCCGTCCATCCGTCCATCCGTCCATCCGTCCATCCGTCCATCCGTCCATCCGTCCATCCGTCCATCCGTCCATCCGTCCATCCGTCCATCCGTCCATCCGTCCATCCGTCCATCCGTCCATCCGTCCATCCGTCCATCCGTCCATCCGTCCATCCGTCCATCCGTCCATCCGTCCATCCGTCCATCCGTCCATCCGTCCATCCGTCCATCCGTCCATCCGTCCATCCGTCCATCCGTCCATCCGTCCATCCGTCCATCCGTCCATCCGTCCATCCGTCCATCCGTCCATCCGTCCATCCGTCCATCCGTCCATCCGTCCATCCGTCCATCCGTCCATCCGTCCATCCGTCCATCCGTCCATCCGTCCATCCGTCCATCCGTCCATCCGTCCATCCGTCCATCCGTCCATCCGTCCATCCTTCCATCCGTCCATCCGTCCATCCGTCCATCCGTCCATCCGTCCATCCGTCCATCCGTCCATCCGTCCATCCGTCCATCCGTCCATCCGTCCATCCGTCCATCCGTCCATCCATCCATATGTCCATCAGTCCATCCATCCATATGTTAATCCGTCCATCCGTCCATCCGTCCATCCGTCCATCCGTCCATCCGTCCATCCGTCCATCCGTCCATCCGTCCATCCGTCCATCCATCCATATGTCCATCAGTCCATCCGTCCATCCGTCCATCCGTCCATCCGTCCATCCGTCCATCCGTCCATCTGTCCATCCGTCCATCCGTCCATCCGTCCATCCGTCCATCCGTCCATCCATCCATCCGTCCATCCATCCATCCATCCTTCCAACCATCCATTCATCCATCCATCCATCCATCCGTCCATCCGTCCATCCGTCCATCCGTCCATCCGTCCATCCGTCCATCCGTCCATCCGTCCATCCGTCCATCCGTCCATCCGTCCATCCGTCCATCCGTCCATCCGTCCATCCGTCCATCCGTCCATCCGTCCATCCGTCCATCCGTCCATCCGTCCATCCGTCCATCCGTCCATCCGTCCATCCGTCCATCCGTCCATCCGTCCATCCGTCCATCCGTCCATCCGTCCATCCGTCCATCCGTCCTTCATCCATTCATCCATCCATCCGTCCATCCGTCCATCCGTCCATCCGTCCATCCGTCCATCCGTCCATCCGTCCATCCGTCCATCCGTCCATCCGTCCATCCGTCCATCCGTCCATCCGTCCATCCGTCCATCCGTCCATCCGTCCATCCGTCCATCCGTCCATCCGTCCATCCGTCCATCCGTCCATCCGTCCATCCGTCCATCCGTCCATCCGTCCATCCGTCCATCCGTCCATCCGTCCATCCGTCCATCCGTCCATCCGTCCATCCGTCCATCCGTCCATCCGTCCATCCGTCCATCCGTCCATCCGTCCATCCGTCCATCCGTCCATCCGTCCATCCGTCCATCTGTCCATCCGTCCATCCGTCCATCCGTCCATCCGTCCATCCGTCCATCCGTCCATCCATCCATCCGTCCATCCATCCATCCGTCCATCCGTCCATCCGTCCATCCGTCCATCCGTCCATCCGTCCATCCGTCCATCCGTCCATCCGTCCATCCGTCCATCCGTCCATCCGTCCATTTGTCCATCCGTCCATCCGTCCATCCGTCCATCCGTCCATCCATCCATCCATCCTTCCATCCATTCATCCATCCATCTGTCCATCCGTCCATCCGTCCATCCGTCCATCCGTCCATCCGTCCATCCGTCCATCCGTCCATCCGTCCATCCGTCCATCCGTCCATCCGTCCATCCGTCCATCCGTCCATCCGTCCATCCGTCCATCCGTCCATCCGTCCATCCGTCCATCCGTCCATCCGTCCATCCGTCCATCCGTCCATCCGTCCATCCGTCCATCCGTCCATCCGTCCATCCGTCCATCCGTCCATCCGTCCATCCGTCCATCCGTCCATCCGTCCATCCGTCCATCCGTCCATCCGTCCATCCGTCCATCCGTCCATCCGTCCATCCGTCCATCCGTCCATCCGTCCATCCGTCCATCCGTCCATCCGTCCATCCGTCCATCCGTCCATCCGTCCATCCGTCCATCCGTCCATCCGTCCATCCGTCCATCCGTCCATCCGTCCATCCGTCCATCCGTCCATCCGTCCATCCGTCCATCCGTCCATCCGTCCATCCATCCATCCATTCATCCATTCATCCATCCTTCCATCCATCCATTCATCCATCCATCTGTCCATCCGTCCATCCGTCCATCCGTCCATCCGTCCATCCGTCCATCCGTCCATCCGTCCATCCGTCCATCCGTCCATCCGTCCATCCGTCCATCCGTCCATCCGTCCATCCGTCCATCCGTCCATCCGTCCATCCGTCCATATGTCCATCCGTCCATCCGTCCATCCGTCCATCCGTCCATCCGTCCATCCGTCCATCCGTCCATCCGTCCATCCGTCCATCCGTCCATCCGTCCATCCGTCCATCCGTCCATCCGTCCATCCGTCCATCCGTCCATCCGTCCATCCGTCCATCCGTCCATCCGTCCATCCGTCCATCCGTCCATCCGTCCATCCGTCCATCCGTCCATCCGTCCATCCGTCCATCCGTCCATCCGTCCATCCGTCCATCCGTCCATCCGTCCATCCGTCCATCCGTCCATCCGTCCATCCGTCCATCCGTCCATCCGTCCATCCGTCCATCCATCCATCCATTCATCCATTCATCCGTCCATCTGTCCATATGTCCATATGTCCATCCGTCCATCCGTCCATCCGTCCATCCGTCCATCCGTCCATCCATATATATGTCCATCAGTCCATCCATCCATATGTCCATCAGTCCATCCGTCCATCCGTCCATCCGTCTATCCGTCCAACCGTCCATCCGTCCATCCGTCCATCCGTCCATCCGTCCATCCGTCCATCCGTCCATCCGTCCATCCGTCCATCCGTCCATCCGTCCATCCGTCCATCCGTCCATCCGTCCATCCGTCCATCCGTCCATCCGTCCATCCGTCCATCCGTCCATCCGTCCATCCGTCCATCCGTCCATCCGTCCATCCGTCCATCCGTCCATCCGTCCATCCGTCCATCCGTCCATCTGTCCATCCGTCCATCCGTCCATCCGTCCATCCGTCCATCCGTCCATCCGTCCATCCGTCCATCCGTCCATCCGTCCATCCGTCCATCCGTCCATCCGTCCATCCGTCCATCCGTCCATCCGTCCATCCGTCCATCCGTCCATCCGTCCATCCGTCCATCCGTCCATCCGTCCATCCGTCCATCCGTCCATCCGTCCATCCGTCCATCCGTCCATACGTCCAGAACAATCAGCTGATGACCGCCATGTTGTGACGTCATATGACAGTGCAGTGATTCATCGAGTACCGTCCATCCGTCCATCCGTCCATCCGTCCATCCGTCCATCCGTCCATCCGTCCATCCGTCCATCCGTCCATCCGTCCATCCGTCCATCCGTCCATCCGTCCATCCGTCCATCCGTCCATCCGTCCATCCGTCCATCCGTCCATCCGTCCATCCGTACATCCGCCCACTCGTCCATCCGTCCATCCGTCCATCCGTCCATCTGTCCATCCGTCCATCCGTCCATCCGTCCATCCGTCCATCCGTCCATCCGTCCATCCGTCCATCCGTCCATCCGTCCATCCGTCCATCCGTCCATCCGTCCATCCGTCCATCCGTCCATCCGTCCATCCGTCCATCCGTCCATCCGTCCATCCGTCCATCCGTCCATCCGTCCATCCGTCCATCCGTCCATCCGTCCATCCGTCCATCCGTCCATCCGTCCATCCGTCCATCCGTCCATCCGTCCATCCGTCCATCCGTCCATCCGTCCATCCGTCCATCCGTCCATCCGTCCATCCGTCCATCCGTCCATCCGTCCATCCGTCCATCCGTCCATCCGTCCATCCGTCCATCCGTCCATCCGTCCATCCGTCCATCCGTCCATCCGTCCATCCGTCCATCCGTCCATCCGTCCATCCGTCCATCCCTCCTTCATCCATTCATCCATTCATCCATCCATCCGTCCATCCGTCCATCCGTCCATCCGTCCATCCGTCCATCCGTCCATCCGTCCATCCGTCCATCCGTCCATCCGTCCATCCGTCCATCTGTCCATCCGTCCATCCGTCCATCCGTCCATCCGTCCATTCGTCCATCCGTCCATCCGTCCATCCGTCCATCCGTCCATCCGTCCATCCGTCCATCCGTCCATCCGTCCATCCGTCCATCCGTCCATCCGTCCATCCGTCCATCCGTCCATCCGTCCATCCGTCCATCCGTCCATCCTTCCATCCATATATATGTCCATCAGTCCATCCATATGTCCATCAGTCCATCCGTCCATCCGTCCATCCGTCCATCCGTCCATCCGTCCATCCGTCCATCCGTCCATCCGTCCATCCGTCCAACCGTCCATCCGTCCATCCGTCCATCCGTCCATCCGTCCATCCGTCCATCCGTCCATCCGTCCATCCGTCCATCCGTCCATCCGTCCATCCGTCCATCCGTCCATCCGTCCATCCGTCCATCCGTCCATCCGTCCATCCGTCCATCCGTCCATCCGTCCATCCGTCCATCCGTCCATCCGTCCATCCGTCCATCCGTCCATCCGTCCATCCGTCCATCCGTCCATCCGTCCATCCGTCCATCCGTCCATCCGTCCATCTGTCCATCCGTCCATCCGTCCATCCGTCCATCCGTCCATCCGTCCATCCGTCCATCCGTCCATCCGTCCATCCGTCCATCCGTCCAT
>CALYCE020000010.1:0-2500 GCA_944452925.2 Chrysolina oricalcia | reverse complement strand
GTCCATCCGTCCATCCGTCCATCCGTCCATGCGTCCATCCGTCCATCCGTCCATCCGTCCATCCGTCCATCCGTCTATCCGTCCATCCGTCTATCCGTCCATCCGTCCATCCTTCCATCCGTCCATCCGTCCATCCGTCCATCCGTCCATCCGTCCATCCGTCCATCCGTCCATCCGTCCATCCGTCCATCCGTCCATCCGTCCATCCGTCCATCCGTCCATCCGTCCATCCGTCCATCCGTCCATCCGTCCATCCGTCCATCCGTCCATCCGTCCATCCGTCCATCAGTCCATCCGTCCATCCGTCCATCCGTCCATCCGTCCATCCGTCCATCCGTCCATCCGTCCATCCGTCCATCCGTCCATCCGTCCATCCGTCCATCCGTCCATCCGTCCATCCGTCCATCCGTCCATATGTCCATCAGCCCATCCGTCCATCAGTCCATCCGTCCATCCGTCCATCCGTCCATCCGTCCATCCGTCCATCCTTCCATCCGTCCATCCGTCCATCCGTCCATCCGTCCATCCGTCCATCCGTCCATCCGTCCATCCGTCCATCCGTCCATCCGTCCATCCGTCCATCCGTCCATCCGTCCATCCGTCCATCCGTCCATCCGTCCATCCGTTCATCCGTCCATCCGTCCATCCGTCCATCCGTCCATCCGTCCATCCGTCCATCCGTCCATCCGTCCATCCGTCCATATGTCCATCAGTCCATCCGTCCATCAGTCCATCCGTCCATCCGTCCATCCGTCCATCCGTCCATCCGTCCATCCGTCCATCCGTCCATCCGTCCATCCGTCCATCCGTCCATCTGTCCATCCGTCCATCCGTCCATCCGTCCATCCGTCCATCCGTCCATCCGTCCATCCGTCCATCCGTCCATCCGTCCATCCGTCCATCCGTCCATCTGTCCATCCGTCCATCCGTCCATCCGTCCATCCGTCCACCCGTCCATCCGTCCATCAGTCCATCCGTCCATCCGTCCATCCGTCCATCCGTCCATCCGTCCATCCGTCCATCCGTCCATCCGTCCATCCGTCCATCCGTCCATCCGTCCATCCGTCCATCCGTCCATCCGTCCATCCGTCCATCCGTCCATCCGTCCATCCGTCCATCCGTCCATCCGTCCATCCGTCCATCCGTCCATCCGTCCATCCGTCCATCCGTCCATCCGTCCATCCGTCCATCCGTCCATCATCCATCCTTCCATCCATCCATTCATCCATTCATCCATTCATCCATTCATCCATTCATCCTTTCATCCGTTCATCCGTTCATCCGTCCATCCGTCCATCCGTCCATCCGTCCATCCGTCCATCCGTCCATCCGTCCATCCGCCCATCCGTCCATCTGTCCATCCGTCCATCCGTCCATCCGTCCATCCGTCCATCCGTCCATCCGTCCATCCGTCCATCCGTCCATCCGTCCATCCGTCCATCCGTCCATCCGTCCATCCGTCCATCCGTCCATCCGTCCATCTGTCCATCCGTCCATCCGTCCATCCGTCCATCCGTCCATCCGTCCATCCGTCCATCCGTCCATATGTCCATCAGTCCATCCGTCCATCAGTCCATCCGTCCATCCGTCCATCCGTCCATCCGTCCATCCGTCCATCCGTCCATCCGTCCATCCGTCCATCCGTCCATCCGTCCATCCGTCCATCCGTCCATCCGTCCATCCGTCCATCCGTCCATCCGTCATCCGTCCATCCGTCATCTGTCCATCCATCCATCCATCCATCCATCCATCCATCCATCCATCCATCCATCCATCCATCCATCCATCCATCCATCCATCCGTCCATCCGTCCATCCGACCATCCGTCCATCCGTCCATCCGTCCATCCGTCCATCCGTCCATCCGTCCATCCGTCCATCCGTCCATCCGTCCATCCGTCCATCCGTCCATCCGTCCATCCGTCCATCCGTCCATCCGTCCATCCGTCCATCCGTCCATCCGTCCATCCGTCCATCCGTCCATCCGTCCATCCGTCCATCCGTCCATCCGTCCATCCGTCCATCCGTCCATCCGTCCATCCGTCCATCCGTCCATCCGTCCATCCGTCCATCCGTCCATCCGTCCATCCGTCCATCCGTCCATCCGTCCATCCGTCCATCCGTCCATCCGTCCATCCGTCCATCCGTCCATCCGTCCATCCGTCCATCCGTCCATCCGTCCATCCGTCCATCCGTCCATCCGTCCATCCGTCCATCCGTCCATCCGTCCATCCGTCCATCCGTCCATCCGTCCATCCGTCCATCCGTCCATCCGTCCATCCGTCCATCCGTCCATCCGTCCATCCGTCCATCCGTCCATCCGTCCATCCGTCCATCCGTCCATCCGTCCATCCGTCCATCCGTCCATCCGTCCATCCGTCCATCCGTCCATCCGTCCATCCGTCCATCCGTCCATCCGTCCATCCGTCCATCCGTCCATCCGTCCATCCGTCCATCCGTCCATCCGTCCATCCGTCCATCCGTCCATCCGTCCATCCGTC
>CALYCE020000009.1:7500-10000 GCA_944452925.2 Chrysolina oricalcia | reverse complement strand
ATCGGATCGGATCGGATCGAACCGAATCGAATCGGATCGAATCGGATCGAATCGGATCGAATCGAATCAGATCGAATCGAATCGAATCGGATCAGATCGGATCGAATCGAATCGGATCGGATCGAATCGAATCGAATCGGATCGAATCGGATCGAATCGAATCGGATCGAATCGAATCGAATCGGATCGGATCGAATCGGATCATATCAGAATCGAATCGAATCGGATCGAATCGGATCGAATCGGATCGAATCGAATCGGATCGAATCGGATCGAATCGGATCGGATCGAATCGGATCGGATCGAATCGAATCGAATCAAATCGGATCGAATCGGATCGAATCGGATCGAATCGGATCGTATCGAATCGAATCGGATCGGATCGAATCGGATCGAATCGAATCGGATCGGAATCGAATCGGATCGAATCGGATCGAATCGAATCGGATCGGATCGAATCGGATCGGATCGGAATCGAATCGAATCGGATCGAATCGGATCGAATCGGATCGAATCGGATCGAATCGGATCGAATCGAATCGGATCGAATCGAATCGAATCGAATCGGATCGAATCGAATCGGATCGAATCGAATCGAATCTGATCGAATCGGAATGAATCGGATCGAATCGAATCGAATCGGATCGGATCGAATCGAATCGAATCGAATCGAATCGGATCGAATCGAATCGGATCGAATCGGATCGGATCGAATCGGATCGAATCGGATCGAATCGGATCGAATCGGATCGAATCGAATCGAATCGGATCGGATCGGATCGAATCGGATCGAATCGAATCGGATCGGAATCGAATCGAATCGAATCGAATCGAATCGAATCGGATCGAATCGAAACGGATCGAATCGAATCGAATCGGATCGAATCGGATCGAATCGAATCGGATCGAATCGAATCGGATCGGATCGAATCGAATCGATTCGGATCGAATCGGATCGAATCGGATCGAATCGAATCGGATCGAATCGAATCGAATTAAATCGGATCGAATCGAATCGGATCGAATCGGATCAGATCGAATCGGATCGAATCGGATCGAATCGAATCGGATCGGATCGGATCGAATCGGATCGAATCGAATCGGATCGAATCGGATCGAATCGAATCGAATCGGATCGAATCGGATCGAATCGAATCGGATCGAATCGAATCGGATCGAATCGGATCGAATCGAATCGGATCGAATCGAATCGAATCGAATCGGCTCGGATCGGATCGGATCGAATCGGATCGGATCGGAATCGAATCGAATCGGATCGAATCGGATCGAATCTGATCGAATCGAATCGGATCGAATCGGATCGAATCGGATCGAATCGAATCGGATCGAATCGAATCGAATCGGATCGGATCGAATCGGATCGAATCGGATCGAATCTAATCGAATCGAATCGAATCGAATCGGATCGAATCGAATCGGATCGAATCGGATCGAATCGAATCGGATCGAATCGAATCTAATCGAATCGGATCGAATCGGATCGAATCGGATCGAATCGAATCGGATCGAATCGAATCGGATCGAATCGAATCGAATCGAATCGGATCGAATCGAATCGGATCGAATCGGATCGGATCGAATCGAATCGGATCGAATCGGATCGAATCGAATCGGATCGGATCGGATCAGATCGAATCGGATCGAATCGAATCGGATCGGATCGAATCGGATCGAATCGGATCGAATCTAATCGAATCGGATCGGATCGAATCGGATCGAATCGAATCGGATCGGAATCGAATCGAATCGAATCGAATCGAATCGGATCGAATCGAATCGAATCGAATCGGATCGAATCGAATCGAATCGGATAGAATCGGATCGAATCGGATCGAATCGAATCGAATCGAATTGGATCGGATCGAATCGGATCGGATCGAATCGGATCGAATCGGATCGAATCGGATCGAATCGAATCGGATCGAATCGGATCGAATCGGATCGAATCGGATCGAATCGAATCGAATCGAATCGAATCGAATCGAATCGAATCGAATCGAATCGAATCGAATCGAATCGAATCGAATCGAATCGAATCGGATCGGATCGGATCGAATCGAATCGGATCGGATCGAATCGGATCGGATCGGAATCGAATCGAATCGGATCGAATCGGATCGAATCGGATCGAATCGGATCGAATCGGATCGAATCGGATCGAATCGAATCGGATCGAATCGAATCGAATCGAATCGGATCGAATCGAATCGGATCGAATCGAATCGAATCGAATCGGATCGAATCGAATCGGATCGAATCGGATCGGATCGAATCGGATCGGATCGAATCGGATCGAATCGGATCGAATCGAATCGAATCGGATCGGATCGGATCGAATCGGATCGAATCGAATCGGATCGGAATCGAATCGAATCGAATCGAATCGAATCGAATCGGATCGAATCGAAACGGATCGAATCGAATCGAATCGGATCGAATCGGATCGAATCGAATCGGATCGAATCGATTCGGATCGAAT
>CALYCE020000009.1:0-5000 GCA_944452925.2 Chrysolina oricalcia | reverse complement strand
GGATCGAATCGGATCGAATCGAATCGAATCGAATCGAATCGAATCGAATCGGATCGGATCGAATCGGATCGAATCGAATCGGATCGGAATCGAATCGGATCGGATCGAATCGGATCGAATCGAATCGGATCGAATCGAATCGAATCGAATCGGATCGGATCGAATCGGATCGAATCGGATCGAATCGAATCGAATCGGATCGAATCGGATCGAATCGGATCGAATCGGATCGAATCGAATCGAATCGGATCGAATCGAATCGAATCGAATCGAATCGAATCGGATCGGATCGAATCGGATCGAATCGTATCGAATCTAATCGAATCGAATCGAATCGAATCGAATCGGATCGAATCGAATCGAATCGAATCGAATCGGATCGAATCGGATCGAATCGGATCGAATCGGATCGAATCGAATCGGATCGAATCGAATCGAATCGAATCGAATCGGATCGGATCGAATCGGATCGAATCGGATCGAATCGAATCGAATCGGATCGAATCGGATCGGATCGAATCGGATCGAATCGAATCGGATCGAATCGAATCGAATCGAATCGAATCGAATCGAATCGAATCGAATCCGAATCGAATCGAATCGAATCGAATCGAATCGAATCGAATCGAATCGAATCGAATCGAATCGAATCGAATCGAATCGAATCGAATCGAATCGAATCGAATCGAATCGAATCGAATCGAATCGAATCGAATCGGATCGAATCGAATCGAATCGGATCGAATCGAATCGGATCGGATCGGATCGGATCGGATCGGATCGGATCGGATCGGATCGGATCGGATCGGATCGGATCGGATCGGATCGGATCGAATCGAATCGAATCGAATCGAATCGAATCGAATCGATTCGAATCGAATCGAATCAAATCGAATCGAATCGAATCGAATCGAATCGAATCGAATCGAATCGAATCGAATCGAATCGAATCGGATCGAATCGAATCGAATCGAATCGGATCAATCGAATCGAATCGAATCGAATCGAATCGGATCGAATCGAATCGAATCGGATCGAATCGAATCGAATCGGATCGGATCGAATCGGATCGGATCGGATCGAATCGAATCGAATCGAATCGAATCGAATCGAATCGAATCGAATCGAATCGAATCGAATCGAATCGAATCGAATCGAATCGAATCGAATCGAATCGAATCGAATCGAATCGAATCGAATCGAATCGAATCGAATCGAATCGAATCGAATCGGATCGAATCGAATCGAATCGAATCGGATCGAATCGAATCGAATCGAATCGGATCGGATCGAATCGGATCGGATCGGATCGAATCGAATCGAATCGAATCGAATCGAATCGAATCGAATCGAATCGAATCGAATCGAATCGAATCGAATCGAATCGAATCGAATCGAATCGAATCGAATCGAATCGAATCGAATCGAATCGGATCGGATCGAATCGGATCGAATCGAATCGGATCGGAATCGAATCGAATCGAATCGGATCGAATCGAATCGAATCGGATCGGATCGAATCGGATCGGATCGAATCGAATCGAATCGAATCGAATCGAATCGGATCGAATCGGATCGGATCGAATCGGATCGAATCGAATCGGATCGAATCGGATCGAATCGAATCGGATCGAATCGGATCGGATCGAATCGGATCGAATCGAATCGGATCGGATCGGATCGAATCGGATCGAATCGAATCGGATCGAATCGGATCGAATCGAATCGAATCGAATCGAATCGGATCGAATCGAATCGAATCGAATCGAATCGAATCGGATCGGATCGGATCGAATCGGATCGAATCGAATCGAATCGAATCGAATCGGATCGAATCGAATCGAATCGAATCGAATCGAATCGAATCGGATCGAATCGAATCGGATCGGATCGGATCGGATCGGATCGGATCGGATCGGATCGGATCGGATCGGATCGGATCGGATCGGATCGGATCGGATCGGATCGGATCGGATCGGATCGGATCGAATCGAATCGAATCGAATCGAATCGAATCGAATCGATTCGAATCGAATCGAATCAAATCGAATCGAATCGAATCGAATCGAATCGAATCGAATCGAATCGAATCGAATCGAATCGAATCGGATCGAATCGAATCGAATCGAATCGGATCGAATCGAATCGAATCGGATCGGATCGAATCGGATCGGATCGGATCGAATCGAATCGAATCGAATCGAATCGAATCGAATCGAATCGAATCGAATCGAATCGAATCGAATCGAATCGAATCGAATCGAATCGAATCGAATCGAATCGAATCGAATCGAATCGAATCGAATCGAATCGGATCGGATCGAATCGGATCGAATCGAATCGGATCGGAATCGAATCGAATCGAATCGGATCGAATCGAATCGAATCGGATCGGATCGAATCGGATCGGATCGAATCGAATCGAATCGAATCGAATCGGATCGAATCGGATCGGATCGAATCGGATCGAATCGAATCGGATCGAATCGGATCGAATCGAATCGGATCGAATCGGATCGGATCGAATCGGATCGAATCGAATCGGATCGGATCGGATCGAATCGGATCGAATCGAATCGGATCGAATCGGATCGAATCGAATCGAATCGAATCGAATCGGATCGAATCGAATCGAATCGAATCGAATCGAATCGGATCGGATCGGATCGAATCGGATCGGATCGAATCGAATCGAATCGGATCGAATCGGATCGAATCGAATCGGATCGAATCGAATCGAATCGAATCGAATCGAATCGAATCGGATCGGATCGAATCGGATCGAATCGAATCGGATCGGAATCGAATCGGATCGGATCGGATCGAATCGGATCGAATCGAATCGGATCGAATCGAATCGAATCGAATCGGATCGGATCGAATCGGATCGAATCGGATCGAATCGAATCGAATCGGATCGAATCGGATCGAATCGGATCGAATCGGATCGAATCGAATCGAATCGGATCGAATCGAATCGAATCGAATCGAATCGAATCGGATCGGATCGAATCGGATCGAATCGTATCGAATCTAATCGAATCGAATCGAATCGAATCGAATCGGATCGAATCGAATCGAATCGAATCGAATCGGATCGAATCGGATCGAATCGGATCGAATCGGATCGAATCGAATCGGATCGAATCGAATCGAATCGAATCGAATCGGATCGGATCGAATCGGATCGAATCGGATCGAATCGAATCGAATCGGATCGAATCGGATCGGATCGAATCGGATCGAATCGAATCGGATCGAATCGAATCGAATCGAATCGAATCGAATCGAATCGAATCGAATCCGAATCGAATCGAATCGAATCGAATCGAATCGAATCGAATCGAATCGAATCGAATCGAATCGAATCGAATCGAATCGAATCGAATCGAATCGAATCGAATCGAATCGAATCGAATCGAATCGGATCGAATCGAATCGAATCGGATCGAATCGAATCGGATCGGATCGGATCGGATCGGATCGGATCGGATCGGATCGGATCGGATCGGATCGGATCGGATCGGATCGGATCGAATCGAATCGAATCGAATCGAATCGAATCGAATCGAATCGATTCGAATCGAATCGAATCAAATCGAATCGAATCGAATCGAATCGAATCGAATCGAATCGAATCGAATCGAATCGAATCGAATCGGATCGAATCGAATCGAATCGAATCGGATCGAATCGAATCGAATCGGATCGGATCGAATCGGATCGGATCGGATCGAATCGAATCGAATCGAATCGAATCGAATCGAATCGAATCGAATCGAATCGAATCGAATCGAATCGAATCGAATCGAATCGAATCGAATCGAATCGAATCGAATCGAATCGAATCGGATCGGATCGAATCGGATCGAATCGAATCGGATCGGAATCGAATCGAATCGAATCGGATCGAATCGAATCGAATCGGATCGGATCGGATCGAATCGGATCGGATCGAATCGAATCGAATCGAATCGAATCGGATCGAATCGGATCGGATCGAATCGGATCGGATCGAATCGGATCGAATCGAATCGGATCGGATCGGATCGAATCGGATCGAATCGAATCGGATCGAATCGGATCGAATCGAATCGAATCGAATCGAATCGGATCGAATCGAATCGAATCGAATCGAATCGAATCGGATCGGATCGGATCGAATCGGATCGGATCGAATCGAATCGAATCGGATCGAATCGGATCGAATCGAATCGGATCGAATCGAATCGAATCGAATCGAATCGAATCGAATCGGATCGAATCGAATCGGATCGGATCGGATCGGATCGGATCGGATCGGATCGGATCGGATCGGATCGGATCGGATCGGATCGGATCGGATCGGATCGGATCGAATCGAATCGAATCGAATCGAATCGAATCGAATCGAATCGATTCGAATCGAATCGAATCAAATCGAATCGAATCGAATCGAATCGAATCGAATCGAATCGAATCGAATCGAATCGAATCGAATCGAATCGAATCGGATCGAATCGAATCGAATCGAATCGAATCGAATCGGATCGGATCGAATCGGAATCGGATCGATCGAATCGAATCGAATCGAATCGAATCGAATCGAATCGAATCGGATCGAATCGGATCGAATCGGATCGAATCGAATCGGATCGAATCGGATCGAATCGAATCGGATCGAATCGGATCGGATCGAATCGGATCGAATCGAATCGGATCGGATCGAATCGGATCGAATCGAATCGGATCGAATCGGATCGAATCGAATCGAATCGAATCGAATCGGATCGAATCGAATCGAATCGAATCGAATCGAATCGGATCGGATCGGATCGAATCGGATCGGATCGAATCGAATCGAATCGGATCGAATCGGATCGAATCGAATCGGATCGGATCGAATCGGATCGAATCGAATCGGATCGAATCGAATCGAATCGAATCGAATCGAATCGATCGAATCGGATCGATCGATCGGATCGGATCGGATCGGATCGGATCGGATCGGATCGGATCGG
>CALYCE020000008.1:97500-102500 GCA_944452925.2 Chrysolina oricalcia | reverse complement strand
TTTTTTTTAAATTTTTTTTTGTTATTTTTTTTAAATTTTTTTTTGAAATTTTTTTTAAATTTTTTTTTTTAAATTTAAAAAAAAAATTTTTTTTTTTATTTTTTTTAAATTTTTTTTTTGAAATTTTTTTTAAAATTTTTTTAAAGTTTTTTTTCGAAATTTTTTTTCGAATTTTTTTTTTCAATTTTTTTTTTTTGAATTTTTTTTTTTGAAATTTTTTTTTTTTTAATTTTTTTTTTTTTTAAATTTTTTTTTAAAATTTTTTTTAAATTTTTTTTTTATTTTTTTTTATTTTTTTTTTATTTCATTTGTAATTTTTTTGAAATTTTTTTTTTCGAAAACTTTTTTGAAGTTTTTTTTAAATTTTTTTTTTTTAATTTTTTTTTTTGTAATTTTTTTTTTAATTTTTTTTAAATTTTTTTTTGAAAAATTTTTTTTTTTAATTTTTTTTTTCGAAAAATTTTTTGGAATTTTTTTTAATTTTTTTTTTTATTTTTTTTTGAAAATTTTTTTTTCGAATTTTTTTTTTCAATTCTTTTTTAAATTTTTTTTTTAATTTTTTTTTTTATTTTTTAAATTTTTTTTTTGAAAATTTTAAAAAAAATTTTTTGAAATTTTTTTTGAAATTTTTTTTGAAATTTTTTTTTTTGTAATTTTTTTTTAATTTTTTTTTGAATTTTTTTTTTTAATTTTTTTTTTCGAAATTTTTTTTTATTTTTTTTTTATTTTTTTTTGTAATTTTTTTTAATTTTTTTTTGAATTTTTTTTTTTTAATTTTTTTTTTCGAATTTTTTTTTATTTTTTTTTTGTAATTTTTTTTAATTTTTTTTTTGAAATTTTTTTTTTAAATTTTTTTAAAACTTTTTTTTTAATTTTTTTTAAAATTTTTTTTAAATTTTTTTTTTGTTATTTTTTTTAAATTTTTTTTTGAAATTTTTTTTTAAAATTTTTTTCTAATTTTTTTAAAAATTTTTTTAAAGTTTTTTTTCGAAATTTTTTTTCGAATTTTTTTTTTCAATTTTTTTTTTTGAATTTTTTTTTTTGAATTTTTTTTTTTTTATTTTTTTTTTTATTTTTTTTTTGTAATTTTTTTAAATTTTTTTTTATTTTTTTTTTATTTTTTTTTTATTTTTTTTTTAATTTTTTTTAAAATTTTTTTTAAGTTTTTTTTCGAAATTTTTTTTCGAATTTTTTTTTTGAATTTTTTTTTTTTTTTTTTTTTTTTGAATTTTTTTTTTTTTTTATTTTTTTTTATATTTTTTTTTTGTAATTTTTTTAAATTTTTTTTTGAAAATTTTTTTAAAAATTTTTTTTTTAATTTTTTTAAATTTTTTTTTTGTTATTTTTTTAAATTTTCTTAAAATTTTTTTTAAATTTTTTTTTTATTTTTTTTTATTTTTTTTTTATTTTTTTTTTAATTTTTTTTTTAATTTTTTTTAAAATTTTTTTTAATTTTTTTTTTCGAAAATTTTTTTAAATTTTTTTTGGAAATTTTTTTTAAAATTTTTTTTTTTGAAATTTTTTTTTTTGAAATTTTTTTTTTTCGAAAATTTTTTTGAAATTTTTATTTTTAATTTTTTTTTTTGTAATTTTTTTTAAATTTTTTTTCTTATTTTTTTTTTGAAAATTTTTTTTTCGAATTTTTTTTTTCAATTCTTTTTTAATTTTTTTTTTTAATTTTTTTTTTTATTTTTTAATTTTTTTTTTTGAAAATTTTAAAAAAAATTTTTTGAAATTTTTTTGAAATTTTTTTTGAAATTTTTTTTGAAACTTTTTTTTTTGTAATTTTTTTTAATTTTTTTTTGAAATTTTTTTTTTTTAATTTTTTTTTTCGAAATTTTTTTTTATTTTTTTTTATTTTTTTTTGTAATTTTTTTAAATTTTTTTTTGAAATTTTTTTTTTAAATTTTTTTTTCGAATTTTTTTTTTATTTTTTTTTTATTTTTTTTTTGAAAATTTTTTTTAAAATTTTTTTATAATTTTTTTTTAAATTTTTTTTTAAATTTTTTTTAAATTTTTTTTTGTTATTTTTTTAAAATTTTTTTTTGAAATTTTTTTTTTAAATTTTTTTTTAAATTTAAAAAAAAATTTTTTTTTTAATTTTTTTTTTATTTTTTAAATTTTTTTTTTGAAAATTTTAAAAAAAATTTTTTGAAATTTTTTTGAAATTTTTTTTGAAATTTTTTTTGAAATTTTTTTTTTGTAATTTTTTTTAATTTTTTTTTGAATTTTTTTTTTTAAATTTTTTTTTTCGAAATTTTTTTTATTTTTTTTTTATTTTTTTTTGTAATTTTTTTAAATTTTTTTTTGAAATTTTTTTTTTAAATTTTTTTTTTCGAATTTTTTTTTTATTTTTTTTTTATTTTTTTTTGCAATTTTTTTTTTTTTTTTTTTGAAAATTTTTTTAAAAATTTTTTTAAATTTTTTTTTTTAATTTTTTTTTTATTTTTTTTAAAATTTTTTTTTGTTATTTTTTTTAAATTTTTTTTTGAAATTTTTTTTAAAATTTTTTTTTTTATTTTTTTTAAATTTTTTTTTTGAAATTTTTTTAAAAATTTTTTTAAAGTTTTTTTTCGAAATTTTTTTTCGAATTTTTTTTTTCAATTTTTTTTTTTTGAATTTTTTTTTTTGAAATTTTTTTTTTTTAATTTTTTTTTTTTTTTAAATTTTTTTTTAAAATTTTTTTTAAATTTTTTTTTTATTTTTTTTTATTTTTTTTTATTTCATTTGTAATTTTTTTGAAATTTTTTTTTTCGAAAACTTTTTTGAAGTTTTTTTTAAATTTTTTTTTTTTAATTTTTTTTTTTGTAATTTTTTTTTTAATTTTTTTTAAATTTTTTTTTGAAAAATTTTTTTTTTTAATTTTTTTTTTCGAAAAATTTTTTGGAATTTTTTTTAATTTTTTTTTTTTATTTTTTTTTGAAAATTTTTTTTTCGAATTTTTTTTTTCAATTCTTTTTTAAATTTTTTTTTTAATTTTTTTTTTTATTTTTTAAATTTTTTTTTTGAAAATTTTAAAAAAAATTTTTTGAAATTTTTTTTGAAATTTTTTTTGAAATTTTTTTTTTTGTAATTTTTTTTAAATTTTTTTTTGAATTTTTTTTTTTTTAATTTTTTTTTTCGAAATTTTTTTTTATTTTTTTTTTATTTTTTTTTGTAATTTTTTTTAATTTTTTTTTGAATTTTTTTTTTTAATTTTTTTTTTCGAATTTTTTTTTTATTTTTTTTTTGTAATTTTTTTTAATTTTTTTTTTGAAATTTTTTTTTTAAATTTTTTTAAAACTTTTTTTTTAATTTTTTTTAAAATTTTTTTTAAATTTTTTTTTTGTTATTTTTTTAAAATTTTTTTTTGAAATTTTTTTTTAAAATTTTTTTTTAATTTTTTTAAAAATTTTTTAAAGTTTTTTTTCGAAATTTTTTTTCGAATTTTTTTTTTCAATTTTTTTTTTTGAATTTTTTTTTTTGAATTTTTTTTTTTATTTTTTTTTTTATTTTTTTTTTGTAATTTTTTTAAATTTTTTTTTATTTTTTTTTTATTTTTTTTTTATTTTTTTTTTAATTTTTTTTAAAATTTTTTTTAAGTTTTTTTTCGAAATTTTTTTTCGAATTTTTTTTTTCAATTTTTTTTTTTTTTTTTTTTTTTTTGAATTTTTTTTTTTTTTTATTTTTTTTTATATTTTTTTTTTGTAATTTTTTTAAATTTTTTTTTGAAAATTTTTTTAAAAATTTTTTTTTAAATTTTTTTAAATTTTTTTTTTGTTATTTTTTTAAATTTTCTTAAAATTTTTTTTAAATTTTTTTTTTATTTTTTTTTATTTTTTTTTTATTTTTTTTTTTAATTTTTTTTTTAATTTTTTTAAAAATTTTTTTTAATTTTTTTTTTCGAAAATTTTTTAAAATTTTTTTTGGAAATTTTTTTTAAAATTTTTTTTTTTGAAATTTTTTTTTTTGAAATTTTTTTTTTTCGAAAATTTTTTTGAAATTTTTTTTTTTTATTTTTTTTTTTGTAATTTTTTTTAAATTTTTTTTCTTATTTTTTTTTTGAAAATTTTTTTTTCGAATTTTTTTTTCAATTCTTTTTTAATTTTTTTTTTTAATTTTTTTTTTTATTTTTTAATTTTTTTTTTTGAAAATTTTAAAAAAAATTTTTTGAAATTTTTTTGAAATTTTTTTTGAAATTTTTTTTGAAACTTTTTTTTTTGTAATTTTTTTAAATTTTTTTTTGAAATTTTTTTTTTTTAATTTTTTTTTTCGAAATTTTTTTTTATTTTTTTTTTATTTTTTTTGTAATTTTTTTAAATTTTTTTTTGAAATTTTTTTTTTAAATTTTTTTTTCGAATTTTTTTTTTATTTTTTTTTTATTTTTTTTTTGAAAATTTTTTTTAAAATTTTTTTATAATTTTTTTTTAAATTTTTTTTTAAATTTTTTTTAAATTTTTTTTTGTTATTTTTTTAAAATTTTTTTTTGAAATTTTTTTTTTAAATTTTTTTTTAAATTTAAAAAAAAATTTTTTTTTTAATTTTTTTTTTATTTTTTAAATTTTTTTTTTGAAAATTTTAAAAAAAATTTTTTGAAATTTTTTTTGAAATTTTTTTTTTGTAATTTTTTTTTAATTTTTTTTTGAAATTTTTTTTTTTTAATTTTTTTTTTCGAAATTTTTTTTTATTTTTTTTTTATTTTTTTTTGTAATTTTTTTAAATTTTTTTTTGAAATTTTTTTTTTAAATTTTTTTTTTCGAATTTTTTTTTTATTTTTTTTTGTAATTTTTTTTAATTTTTTTTTTGAAATTTTTTTTTAAAATTTTTTTAAAACTTTTTTTTAATTTTTTTTAAAATTTTTTTTAAATTTTTTTTTTGTTATTTTTTTTAAATTTTTTTTTGAAATTTTTTTTTAAAATTTTTTTTTAAATTAAAAAAAAAAATTTTTTTTTTTATTTTTTTTTAATTTTTTTTTTTAATTTTTTTTCGAATTTTTTTTTTCAATTTTTTTTTTTTGAATT
>CALYCE020000006.1:35000-85000 GCA_944452925.2 Chrysolina oricalcia | reverse complement strand
AAATTTTTTTGAAATTTTTTTTTTAAATTTTTTTTTTGAAATTTTTTTTTTATTTTTTATTTTTTTTTAATTTTCTTTTTGAAATTTTTTTTCGAATTTTTTTTTTCGAATTTTTTAAAAATTTTTTTTAAATTTTTTTTTGAAAATTTTTTTTTTGAAATTTTTTTTTGAAATTTTTTTTTTTTGAAATTTTTTTTTTTGAAAATTTTTTGAGAATTTTTTTTATTTTTTTTTGTTTTGAAATTTTTTTTTGAAATTTTTTTTTTTGAAATTTTTTTTTCGAATTTTTTTAAAAATTGTTTTTAATTTTTTTTTTGAAAATTTTTTTTTTGAAATTTTTTTGAAAATTTTTTTTTTTGAAATTTTTTTTTTCGAAATTTTTTTGAGAATTTTTTTTATTTTTTTTTGTTTTGAAATTTTTTTTTGAAAATTTTTTTTTTGAAATTTTTTTTGAATTATTTTTAAATTTTTTTTTTAATTTTTTTTGAAAATTTTTTTTTTCGAAATTTTTTTTTCGAATTTTTTTTTTCAATTTTTTTTTGAAAATTTTTTTTATTTAAATTTTTTTTTGAAAATTTTTTTTTTTGAAATTTTTTTTTTCGAAAATTATTTTTCGATTTTTTTTAAAAATTTTTTTAAATTTTTTTTTTTTTTTGAAAATTTTTTTTTCGAAATTTTTTTTTTGAATTTTTTTTTAATTTTTTTTTTATTTTTTTTCAATTTTTTTTTGAAAATTTTTTTTTGAAATTTTTTTTTCGAATTTTTTTTTTTCGAATTTTTTTTAAAATTATTTTTAAATTTTTTTTTGAAAATTTTTTTTCGAAATTTTTTTTTCGAATTTTTTTTTTTCATTTTTTTTAAATTTTTTTTTCGAAATTTTTTTTCGAAATTTTTTTTTGAATTTTTTTTTCAAATTTTTTTAATTTTTTTTTTTTTTTTTTTAATTTTATTTTGAAAATTTTTTTTTTGAAAATTTTTTTTTCGAAATTTTTTTTTCGAAAATTTTTTTGAAATTTTTTTTAAAATTTTTTTTGACAATTTTTTTTTGAAAATTTTTTTAAATTTTTTTTTGAAAATTTTTTTTTTGAAATTTTTTTTTGAAAATTTTTTTTTTGAAATTTTTTTTTCGAATTTTTTTTAAAAATTTTTTTAAATTTTTTTTTGAAAATTTTTTTTTTGAAATTTTTTTTTGAAAATTTTTTTTTTTGAAATTTTTTTCGAAAATTTTTTTGAAATTTTTTTTTTCGAAAATTTTTTTAAAATTTTTTTTTAAATTTTTTTTCGAAATTTTTTTTCGAATTTTTTTTTAAATTTTTTTTTTCAATTTTTTTTGAAAATTTTTTTTTTTGAAATTTTTTTTTCTTGAAAATTTTTTTATTTTTTTTTGTTTTGAAATTTTTTTTTTGAAAATTTTTTTTTTGAAATTTTTTTTTCGAATTTTTTTTTAAATTTTTTTAAATTTTTTTTTTGAAAATTTTATTTTTGAAACTTTTTTTTGAAAATTTTTTTTTTTGAAATTTTTTTTTTCGAAAATTTTTTGAGATTTTTTTTTATTTTTTTTTTGTTTCGAAATTTTTTTTTGAAAATTTTTTTTTTGAAATTTTTTTTGAATTATTTTTTAATTTTTTTTTTAAATTTTTTTTGAAAATTTTTTTTTTCGAAATTTTTTTTTCGAATTTTTTTTTTCAATTTTTTTTTGAAAATTTTTTTTATTTAAATTTTTTTTTTTTTAATTTTTTTTTTCGAAAATTATTTTTCGAATTTTTTTTAAAATTTTAAAAAAATTTTTTTTTTTTTTTGAAAATTTTTTTTTCGAAATTTTTTTTTTGAATTTTTTTTAAATTTTTTTTTTTATTTTTTTTCAATTTTTTTTTGAAAATTTTTTTTTGAATTTTTTTTCGAAATTTTTTTTCGAATTTTTTTTTCAATTTTTTTTAAATTTTTTTTTTTTTTTAAATTTTTTTTTGAAAATTTTTTTTTTGAAAATTTTTTTTTCGAAATTTTTTTTTCGAAAATTTTTTTGAAATTTTTTTTAAAATTTTTTTTGAAAATTTTTTTTTTGAAATTTTTTTTTGAAAATTTTTTTTTTGAAATTTTTTTTTCGAAAATTTTTTGAGAATATTTTTTATTTTTTTTTGTTTTGAAATTTTTTTTTGAAAATTTTTTTTTTGAAATTTTTTTTTTCAATTTTTTTTTGAAAATTTTTTTTTTTGAAATTTTTTTTTCGAAAATTTTTTTTCGAATTTTTTTTAAAATTTTTTTTAAAATTTTTTTTGAAATTTTTTTTTTTGAAATTTTTTTTTGAAAATTTTTTTTTTTGAAATTTTTTTTTTCGAAATTTTTTTGAGAATTTTTTTTTATTTCTTTTTATTTTTTTTAATTTTTTTTGAAAATTTTTTTTTTTTCAATTTTTTTAAAAATTTTTTTCTAATTTTTTTTTTCAATTTTTTTTTGAAAATTTTTTTTTCGAAATTTTTTTAAATTTTTTTTTGAATTTTTTTAAAATTATTTTAAAATTTTTTTTTGAAAATTTTTTTTTTGAAATTTTTTTTTCGAATTTTTTTTTAAATTTTTTTTAAATTTTTTTTTGAAAATTTTTTTTTTGAAATTTTTTTTTGAAAATTTTTTTTTGAAAATTTTTTTTTCGAAAATTTTTTTTCGAATTTTTTTTTAAATTTTTTTTTGAAATTTTTTTAAAATTTTTTTTGAAATTTTTTTTTTTTTAAATTTTTTTTTTCGAAAATTTTTTTTTCGAATTTTTTTTTTAAATTTTTTTAAAAATTTTTTTTGAAAATTTTTTTTTTGAAATTTTTTTTTGAAAATTTTTTTTTAAATTTTTTTTTGAAAATTTTTTTTTTGAAATTTTTTTTTGAAAATTTTTTTTTTTTGAAATTTTTTTTTTCGAAATTTTTTTGAGATTTTTTTTTTATTTCTTTTTATTTTTTTTAAATTTTTTTTTGTTTTGAAATTTTTTTTTGGAATTTTTTCTGAATTTTTTTTAAACTGTTTTTGAAATTTTTTTTTTGAAAATATTTTTTTAAATTTTTTTTTAAATTTTTTTAAAAATTTTTTTAAAATTTTTTTTTGAAAAATTTTTTTTTTAAATTTCTTTTTTCGAAAATTTTTTGAAATTTTTTTTAAAATTTTTTTTGAAAATTTTTTTTTTTGAAAATTTTTTTTTTGAAAATTTTTTTTTCGAAATTTTTTTTTCGAAATTTTTTTTTCAATTTTTTTTTGAAAATTTTTTTCTTTAATTTTTTTAACTGTTTTTGAAATTTTTTTTTTGAAAATATTTTTTTAAATTTTTTTTTAAATTTTTTTAAAAATTTTTTTAAAATTTTTTTTTGAAAAATTTTTTTTTTAAATTTCTTTTTTCGAAAATTTTTTGAAATTTTTTTTAAAATTTTTTTTGAAAATTTTTTTTTTTGAAAATTTTTTTTTTGAAAATTTTTTTTTCGAAATTTTTTTTTCGAAATTTTTTTTTCAATTTTTTTTTGAAAATTTTTTTCTTTAATTTTTTTTTTCGAAAATTTTTTTGAAATTTTTTTTGAAAATTTTTTTTTTGAAATTTTTTTTTTATTTTTTATTTTTTTTTAAATTTTCTTTTTGAATTTTTTTTTCGAATTTTTTTTAAATTTTTTTTTGAATTTTTTTTTTCGAATTTTTTTAAAATTATTTTAAAATTTTTTTTTGAAAATTTTTTTTTTGAAATTTTTTTTTCGAATTTTTTTTTAAATTTTTTTTAAATTTTTTTTTGAAAATTTTTTTTTTGAAATTTTTTTTTGAAAATTTTTTTTTTGAAATTTCTTTTTTCGAAAAGTTTTTTGAAATTTTTTTTAAAATTTTTTTTGAAATTTTTTTTTTTTTTTATTTTTTTAATTTTTTTTCGAAATTTTTTTTTCGAATTTTTTTTTAAATTTTTTTTTTAATTTTTTTTTTCGAAAATTTGTTTGAAATTTTTTTTTTTAATTTTTTTTTTGAAATTTTTTTTTATTTTTTATTTTTTTTAAATTTTCTTTTTTCAAAAAATTTCAATTTTTTTTCGAATTTTTTTTAAATTTTTTTTTGAAATTTTTTTTTCGAAAATTTTTTTGAAATTTTTTTAAAAATTTTTTTTGAAAATTTTTTTAAAAATTTTTTTTGAAAATTTTTTTTTGAAATTTTTTTTTCGAAAAAATTTTTTTTTGTTTTGAAATTTCTTTTTTCGAAAAGTTTTTTGAAATTTTTTTTAAAATTTTTTTTGAAATTTTTTTTTTTTTTATTTTTTTAATTTTTTTTCGAAATTTTTTTTTCGAATTTTTTTTTAAATTTTTTTTGAAAATTTTTTTTTGAAAATTTTTTTTTCGAAATTTTTTTTTCGAATTTTTTTTTTTTCAATTTTTTTTTGAAAATTTTTTTTTTGAAATTTTTTTTTCGAAAATTTTTTTTCGAATTTTTTTTTAAAATTTTTTTAAAATTTTTTTTGAAATTAAAATTTTTTTTTCGAATTTTTTTTTTTAATTTTTTTTAAATTTTTTTTTGAAATTTTTTTTTTTTTAAATTTTTTTTTGAAAATTTTTTTTTATTTTTTATTTTTTTTAAATTTTCTTTTTTCAAAAAATTTCAATTTTTTTTCGAATTTTTTTTAAATTTTTTTTTGAAATTTTTTTTTCGAAAATTTTTTTGAAATTTTTTTTAAAATTTTTTTTGAAATTCTTTTTTGAAAAATTTTTTTTTGAAATTTTTTTTCGAATTTTTTTGAGAATTTTTTTTTATTTCTTTTTATTTTTTTTTATTTTTTTTGAAAATTTTTTTTTTTGAAATTTTTTTTTCGAAATTTTTTTTTCGAATTTTTTTTTAAATTTTTTTAAAAATTTTTTTTGAAAATTTTTTTTTTGAAATTTTTTTTATTTAAATTTTTTTTTGAAAATTTTTTTTTTTTAAATTTTTTTTTTCGAAAATTATTTTTCGAATTTTTTTAAAAATTTTTAAAAAATTTTTTTTTTTTTTTGAAAATTTTTTTTTCGAAATTTTTTTTTTGAATTTTTTTTAAATTTTTTTTTTATTTTTTTTCAATTTTTTTTTAAATTTTTTTTGAATTTTTTTTTTCGAATTTTTTTAAAATTATTTTAAAATTTTTTTTTGAAAATTTTTTTTTTGAAACTTTTTTTTGAAAATTTTTTTTTTTGAAATTTTTTTTTTCGAAAATTTTTTGAGATTTTTTTTTATTTTTTTTTTGTTTCGAAATTTTTTTTTGGAAATTTTTTTTTTGAAATTTTTTTTGAATTATTTTTAAATTTTTTTTTAAAATTTTTTTTTTCGAAAATTATTTTTCGAATTTTTTTTAAAATTTTAAAAAAATTTTTTTTTTTTTTTGAAAATTTTTTTTTCGAAATTTTTTTTTTGAATTTTTTTAAAATTTTTTTTCAATTTTTTTTTGAAAATTTTTTTTTTGAAAATTTTTTTTTCAATTTTTTTTTGAAAATTTTTTTTTTTTGAAATTTTTTTTTCGAAAATTTTTTTTCGAATTTTTTTTTAAAATTTTTTTTAAATTTTTTTTTAAATTAAAATTTTTTTTTCGAATTTTTTTTTTTTATTTTTTTTAAATTTTTTTTTGAAATTTTTTTTTTTTTAAATTTTTTTTTTCGAAAATTTTTTTGAAATTTTTTTTTTTTATTTTTTTTTTGAAAATTTTTTTTTATTTTTTATTTTTTTTAAATTTTCTTTTTTCAAAAAATTTCAATTTTTTTTCGAATTTTTTTTAAATTTTTTTTTGAAATTTTTTTTTCGAAAATTTTTTTGAAATTTTTTTAAAAATTTTTTTTGAAAATTTTTTTTTGAAATTTTTTTTTTCGAAAAAATTTTTTTTTGTTTTGAAATTCTTTTTTGAAAAATTTTTTTTTTAAATTTTTTTTCGAATTTTTTTTAAAATTTTTTTAAAATTTTTTTTTTGAAAATTTTTTTTTCGAAATTTTTTTTTCGAAATTTTTTTTTTAATTTTTTTAAAATTTTTTTTTGAAAATTTTTTTTTTGAAAATTTTTTTTTCAATTTTTTTTTGAAAATTTTTTTTTTTTGAAATTTTTTTTTCGAAAATTTTTTTTCGAATTTTTTTTTAAAATTTTTTTTAAATTTTTTTTTAAATTAAAATTTTTTTTTCGAATTTTTTTTTTTTATTTTTTTTAAATTTTTTTTTGAAATTTTTTTTTTTTTAAATTTTTTTTTTCGAAAATTTTTTTGAAATTTTTTTTTTTTATTTTTTTTTTGAAAATTTTTTTTTATTTTTTATTTTTTTTAAATTTTCTTTTTTCAAAAAATTTCAATTTTTTTTCGAATTTTTTTTAAATTTTTTTTTGAAATTTTTTTTTCGAAAATTTTTTTGAAATTTTTTTAAAAATTTTTTTTGAAAATTTTTTTTTGAAATTTTTTTTTTCGAAAAAATTTTTTTTTGTTTTGAAATTCTTTTTTGAAAAATTTTTTTTTTAAATTTTTTTTCGAATTTTTTTTAAAATTTTTTTAAAATTTTTTTTTTGAAAATTTTTTTTTCGAAATTTTTTTTTCGAAATTTTTTTTTTAATTTTTTTAAAATTTTTTTTTGAAAATTTTTTTTTTGAAATTTTTTTTTGAAAATTTTTTTTTTAATTTTTTTTTGAAAATTTTTTTTTTGAAATTTTTTTTTGAAAATTTTTTTTTTTGAAATTTTTTTTTTCGAAATTTTTTTGAGAATTTTTTTTTATTTCTTTTTATTTTTTTTTAATTTTTTTTTTGAAAATTTTTTTTTTGAAAATTTTTTTTTCGAAATTTTTTTTTCGAAAATTTTTTTGAAATTTTTTTTAAAATTTTTTTTGAAAATTTTTTTTTTGAAATTTTTTTTTGAAAATTTTTTTTTTGAAATTTTTTTTTCGAAAATTTTTTGAGAATATTTTTTATTTTTTTTTGTTTTGAAATTTTTTTTTGAAAATTTTTTTTTTGAAATTTTTTTTTTCAATTTTTTTTTGAAAATTTTTTTTTTTGAAATTTTTTTTTCGAAAATTTTTTTTCGAATTTTTTTTAAAATTTTTTTTAAAATTTTTTTTGAAATTTTTTTTTTTGAAATTTTTTTTTGAAAATTTTTTTTTTTGAAATTTTTTTTTTCGAAATTTTTTTGAGAATTTTTTTTTATTTCTTTTTATTTTTTTTAATTTTTTTTGAAAATTTTTTTTTTTTCAATTTTTTTAAAATTTTTTTTCTAATTTTTTTTTTCAATTTTTTTTTGAAAATTTTTTTTTCGAAATTTTTTTAAATTTTTTTTTGAATTTTTTTAAAATTATTTTAAAATTTTTTTTTGAAAATTTTTTTTTTGAAATTTTTTTTTCGAATTTTTTTTTAAATTTTTTTTAAATTTTTTTTTGAAAATTTTTTTTTTGAAATTTTTTTTTGAAATTTTTTTAAAATTTTTTTTGAAATTTTTTTTTTTTTAAATTTTTTTTTTCGAAAATTTTTTTTTCGAATTTTTTTTTTAAATTTTTTTAAAAATTTTTTTTGAAAATTTTTTTTTTGAAATTTTTTTTTGAAAATTTTTTTTTAAATTTTTTTTTGAAAATTTTTTTTTTGAAATTTTTTTTTGAAAATTTTTTTTTTTTGAAATTTTTTTTTTCGAAATTTTTTTGAGATTTTTTTTTTATTTCTTTTTATTTTTTTTAAATTTTTTTTTGTTTTGAAATTTTTTTTTGGAATTTTTTCTGAATTTTTTTTAAACTGTTTTTGAAATTTTTTTTTTGAAAATATTTTTTTAAATTTTTTTTTAAATTTTTTTAAAAATTTTTTTAAAATTTTTTTTTGAAAAATTTTTTTTTTAAATTTCTTTTTTCGAAAATTTTTTGAAATTTTTTTTAAAATTTTTTTTGAAAATTTTTTTTTTTGAAAATTTTTTTTTTGAAAATTTTTTTTTCGAAATTTTTTTTTCGAAATTTTTTTTTCAATTTTTTTTTGAAAATTTTTTTCTTTAATTTTTTTTTTCGAAAATTTTTTTGAAATTTTTTTTGAAAATTTTTTTTTTGAAATTTTTTTTTTATTTTTTATTTTTTTTTAAATTTTCTTTTTGAATTTTTTTTTCGAATTTTTTTTAAATTTTTTTTTGAATTTTTTTTTTCGAATTTTTTTAAAATTATTTTAAAATTTTTTTTTGAAAATTTTTTTTTTGAAATTTTTTTTTCGAATTTTTTTTTAAATTTTTTTTAAATTTTTTTTTGAAAATTTTTTTTTTGAAATTTTTTTTTGAAAATTTTTTTTTTGAAATTTCTTTTTTCGAAAAGTTTTTTGAAATTTTTTTTAAAATTTTTTTTGAAATTTTTTTTTTTTTTTATTTTTTTAATTTTTTTTCGAAATTTTTTTTTCGAATTTTTTTTTAAATTTTTTTTTTAATTTTTTTTTTCGAAAATTTGTTTGAAATTTTTTTTTTTAATTTTTTTTTTGAAATTTTTTTTTATTTTTTATTTTTTTTAAATTTTCTTTTTTCAAAAAATTTCAATTTTTTTTCGAATTTTTTTTAAATTTTTTTTTGAAATTTTTTTTTCGAAAATTTTTTTGAAATTTTTTTAAAAATTTTTTTTGAAAATTTTTTTAAAAATTTTTTTTGAAAATTTTTTTTTGAAATTTTTTTTTCGAAAAAATTTTTTTTTGTTTTGAAATTTCTTTTTTCGAAAAGTTTTTTGAAATTTTTTTTAAAATTTTTTTTGAAATTTTTTTTTTTTTTTATTTTTTTAATTTTTTTTCGAAATTTTTTTTTCGAATTTTTTTTTAAATTTTTTTTGAAAATTTTTTTTTGAAAATTTTTTTTTCGAAATTTTTTTTTCGAATTTTTTTTTTTCAATTTTTTTTTGAAAATTTTTTTTTTGAAATTTTTTTTTCGAAAATTTTTTTTCGAATTTTTTTTTAAAATTTTTTTAAAATTTTTTTTGAAATTAAAATTTTTTTTTCGAATTTTTTTTTTTTTTTTTTTTTAAATTTTTTTTTGAAATTTTTTTTTTTTAAATTTTTTTTTGAAAATTTTTTTTTATTTTTTATTTTTTTTAAATTTTCTTTTTTCAAAAAATTTCAATTTTTTTTCGAATTTTTTTTAAATTTTTTTTTGAAATTTTTTTTTCGAAAATTTTTTTGAAATTTTTTTTAAAATTTTTTTTGAAATTCTTTTTTGAAAAATTTTTTTTTGAAATTTTTTTTCGAATTTTTTTGAGAATTTTTTTTTATTTCTTTTTATTTTTTTTTATTTTTTTTGAAAATTTTTTTTTTTGAAATTTTTTTTTCGAAATTTTTTTTTCGAATTTTTTTTTAAATTTTTTTAAAAATTTTTTTTGAAAATTTTTTTTTTGAAATTTTTTTTATTTAAATTTTTTTTTGAAAATTTTTTTTTTTTAAATTTTTTTTTTCGAAAATTATTTTTCGAATTTTTTTAAAAATTTTTAAAAAATTTTTTTTTTTTTTTGAAAATTTTTTTTTCGAAATTTTTTTTTTGAATTTTTTTTAAATTTTTTTTTTATTTTTTTTCAATTTTTTTTTAAATTTTTTTTTGAATTTTTTTTTTCGAATTTTTTTAAAATTATTTTAAAATTTTTTTTTGAAAATTTTTTTTTTGAAACTTTTTTTTGAAAATTTTTTTTTTTGAAATTTTTTTTTTCGAAAATTTTTTGAGATTTTTTTTTATTTTTTTTTTGTTTCGAAATTTTTTTTTGGAAATTTTTTTTTTGAAATTTTTTTTGAATTATTTTTAAATTTTTTTTTAAAATTTTTTTTTGAAAATTTTTTTTATTTAAATTTTTTTTTGAAAATTTTTTTTTGAAAATTTTTTTTTTCGAAAATTATTTTTCGAATTTTTTTTAAAATTTTAAAAAAATTTTTTTTTTTTTTTGAAAATTTTTTTTTCGAAATTTTTTTTTTGAATTTTTTTAAAATTTTTTTTCAATTTTTTTTTGAAAATTTTTTTTTTGAAAATTTTTTTTTCAATTTTTTTTTGAAAATTTTTTTTTTTTGAAATTTTTTTTTCGAAAATTTTTTTTCGAATTTTTTTTTAAAATTTTTTTTAAATTTTTTTTTAAATTAAAATTTTTTTTTCGAATTTTTTTTTTTTATTTTTTTTAAATTTTTTTTTGAAATTTTTTTTTTTTTTAATTTTTTTTTTCGAAAATTTTTTTGAAATTTTTTTTTTTTATTTTTTTTTTGAAAATTTTTTTTTATTTTTTATTTTTTTTAAATTTTCTTTTTTCAAAAAATTTCAATTTTTTTTCGAATTTTTTTTAAATTTTTTTTTGAAATTTTTTTTTCGAAAATTTTTTTGAAATTTTTTTAAAAATTTTTTTTGAAAATTTTTTTTTGAAATTTTTTTTTTCGAAAAAATTTTTTTTTGTTTTGAAATTCTTTTTTGAAAAATTTTTTTTTTAAATTTTTTTTCGAATTTTTTTTAAAATTTTTTTAAAATTTTTTTTTTGAAAATTTTTTTTTCGAAATTTTTTTTTCGAAATTTTTTTTTTAATTTTTTTAAAATTTTTTTTTGAAAATTTTTTTTTTGAAAATTTTTTTTTCAATTTTTTTTTGAAAATTTTTTTTTTTTGAAATTTTTTTTTCGAAAATTTTTTTTCGAATTTTTTTTTTAAATTTTTTTTAAATTTTTTTTTAAATTAAAATTTTTTTTTCGAATTTTTTTTTTTTATTTTTTTTAAATTTTTTTTTGAAATTTTTTTTTTTTTAAATTTTTTTTTTCGAAAATTTTTTTGAAATTTTTTTTTTTTATTTTTTTTTTGAAAATTTTTTTTTATTTTTTATTTTTTTTAAATTTTCTTTTTTCAAAAAATTTCAATTTTTTTTCGAATTTTTTTTAAATTTTTTTTTGAAATTTTTTTTTCGAAAATTTTTTTGAAATTTTTTTAAAAATTTTTTTTGAAAATTTTTTTTTGAAATTTTTTTTTTCGAAAAAATTTTTTTTTGTTTTGAAATTCTTTTTTGAAAAATTTTTTTTTTAAATTTTTTTTCGAATTTTTTTTAAAATTTTTTTAAAATTTTTTTTTTGAAAATTTTTTTTTCGAAATTTTTTTTTCGAAATTTTTTTTTTAATTTTTTTAAAATTTTTTTTTGAAAATTTTTTTTTTGAAATTTTTTTTTGAAAATTTTTTTTTTAATTTTTTTTTGAAAATTTTTTTTTTGAAATTTTTTTTTGAAAATTTTTTTTTTTGAAATTTTTTTTTTCGAAATTTTTTTGAGAATTTTTTTTTATTTCTTTTTATTTTTTTTTAATTTTTTTTTTGAAAATTTTTTTTCGAAAATTTTTTTTCGAATTTTTTTTTAAATTTTTTATTAAATTTTTTTTGAAATTTTTTTTTTTGAAATTTTTTTTTGAAAATTTTTTTTTTCGAAATTTTTTTTTATATCTTTTTATTTTTTTTTATTTTTTTTGAAAATTTTTTTTTTTCAATTTTTTTAAAATTTTTTTTTCGAAATTTTTTTTCGAATTTTTTTTTAAATTTTTTTTTTCGAAATTTTTTTTTTGAAACTTTTTTTTTCAATTTTTTTTTGAAAAATTTTTTTTTTTAATTTTTTTTTCGAAAATTTTTTTTCGAATTTTTTTTTTAATTTTTTTTAAATTTTTTTTTGAAATTGAAATTTTTTTATTAATTTTTTTATTAATTTTTTTATTAATTTTTTTTTTAATTTTTTTTGAAATTTTTTTTTTTGAAATTTTTTTGTCGAATTTTTTTTTATTTTTTTAAAATATTTTTTTGAAAATTTTTTTTTTGAAATTTTTTTTTGAAAAATTTTTTTTTTTAAATTTTTTTAAAATTTTTTTTTCGAAATTTTTTTTAAATTTTTTTTTGAAATTTTTTTAAAATTTTTTTTTGAAATTTTTTTTTTTTGAAATTTTTTTTTTCGAAAATTTTTTTTTCGAAATTTTTTTTTAAATTTTTTTAAAAATTTTTTTTGAAAATTTTTTTTTTGAAATTTTTTTTTGAAAATTTTTTTTTTTAATTTTTTTTTGAAAAATTTTTTTTTGAAATTTTTTTTTGAAAATTTTTTTTTTTGAAATTTTTTTTTTCGAAATTTTTTTGAGATTTTTTTTTTATTTCTTTTTATTTTTTTTAAATTTTTTTTTGTTTTGAATTTTTTTTTTGGAATTTTTTCTGAATTTTTTTTTAAACTGTTTTTGAAATTTTTTTTCTGAAAATATTTTTTTAAATTTTTTTTAAAATTTTTTTAAAATTTTTTTTTAAAAAATTTTTTTTTTAAATTTCTTTTTTCGAAAATTTTTTTGAAATTTTTTTTAAAATTTTTTTTGAAATTTTTTTTTTTGAAAATCTTTTTTTTGAAAATTTTTTTTTCGAAATTTTTTTTTCGAAATTTTTTTTTTCAATTTTTTTTTGAAAATTTTTTTTTTTGAAATTTTTTTTTCGAAAATTTTTTTTCGAATTTTTTTTTTAATTTTTTTTAAAATTTTTTTTGAAATTGAAATTTTTTTTCGAATTTTTTTTTAAAATTTTTTTAAAAATTTTTTTTGAAAATTTTTTTTTTGAAATTTTTTTTTGAAATTTTTTTTTTAAATTTTTTTTTGAAAATTTTTTTTTTGAAATTTTTTTTTGAAAATTTTTTTTTTTGAAATTTTTTTTTTCGAAATTTTTTTGAGATTTTTTTTTTATTTCTTTTTATTTTTTTTAAATTTTTTTTTGTTTTGAAATTTTTTTTTGGAATTTTTTCTGAATTTTTTTTTAAACTGTTTTTGAAATTTTTTTTTTGAAAATATTTTTTTTAATTTTTTTTTAAATTTTTTTTAAAATTTTTTTAAAATTTTTTTTTGAAAAATTTTTTTTTAAATTTCTTTTTTCGAAAATTTTTTGAAATTTTTTTTTAAAATTTTTTTTTTGAAATTTTTTTTTTATTTTTTATTTTTTTTTAAATTTTCTTTTTGAAATTTTTTTTCGAATTTTTTTTAAATTTTTTTTTGAATTTTTTTTTTCGAATTTTTTTAAAATTATTTTAAAATTTTTTTTTGAAAATTTTTTTTTTTAAACTTTTTTTTGAAAATTTTTTTTTTGAAATTTTTTTTTTCGAAAATTTTTTGAGATTTTTTTTTATTTTTTTTTTGTTTCGAAATTTTTTTTTGAAAATTTTTTTTTGAAATTTTTTTTTGAATTATTTTTAAATTTTTTTTTTAAATTTTTTTTGAAAATTTTTTTTTTCGAAATTTTTTTTTCGAATTTTTTTTTTCAATTTTTTTTTGAAAATTTTTTTTATTTAAATTTTTTTTTGAAAATTTTTTTTTGAAAATTTTTTTTTTCGAAAATTATTTTTCGAATTTTTTTTAAAATTTTAAAAAAATTTTTTTTTTTTTTTGAAAATTTTTTTTTCGAAATTTTTTTTTTGAATTTTTTTTAAATTTTTTTTCAATTTTTTTTTGAAAATTTTTTTTTTGAAAATTTTTTTTTCGAAAATTTTTTTGAAATTTTTTTAAAAATTTTTTTTGAAAATTTTTTTTTGAAATTTTTTTTTCGAAAAAATTTTTTTTTGTTTTGAAATTTCTTTTTTCGAAAAGTTTTTTGAAATTTTTTTTAAAATTTTTTTTGAAATTTTTTTTTTTTTTTATTTTTTTAATTTTTTTTCGAAATTTTTTTTTCGAATTTTTTTTTAAATTTTTTTTGAAAATTTTTTTTTGAAAATTTTTTTTTCGAAATTTTTTTTTCGAATTTTTTTTTTTCAATTTTTTTTTGAAAATTTTTTTTTTTTGAAATTTTTTTTTCGAAAATTTTTTTTCGAATTTTTTTTTAAAATTTTTTTTAAATTTTTTTTTAAATTAAAATTTTTTTTTCGAATTTTTTTTTATTTCTTTTTATTTTTTTTTAATTTTTTTTTTGAAAATTTTTTTTCGAAAATTTTTTTTCGAATTTTTTTTTAAATTTTTTATTAAATTTTTTTTGAAATTTTTTTTTTTGAAATTTTTTTTTGAAAATTTTTTTTTTCGAAATTTTTTTTTATATCTTTTTATTTTTTTTTATTTTTTTTGAAAATTTTTTTTTTTCAATTTTTTTAAAATTTTTTTTTCGAAATTTTTTTTCGAATTTTTTTTTAAATTTTTTTTTTCGAAATTTTTTTTTTGAAACTTTTTTTTTCAATTTTTTTTTGAAAAATTTTTTTTTTTAATTTTTTTTTCGAAAATTTTTTTTCGAATTTTTTTTTTAATTTTTTTTTAATTTTTTTTTGAAATTGAAATTTTTTTATTAATTTTTTTATTAATTTTTTTATTAATTTTTTTATTAATTTTTTTTTTAATTTTTTTTGAAATTTTTTTTTTTGAAATTTTTTTGTCGAATTTTTTTTTATTTTTTTAAAATATTTTTTTGAAAATTTTTTTTTTGAAATTTTTTTTTGAAAAATTTTTTTTTTTAAATTTTTTTAAAATTTTTTTTTCGAAATTTTTTTTAAATTTTTTTTTGAAATTTTTTTAAAATTTTTTTTTGAAATTTTTTTTTTTTGAAATTTTTTTTTTCGAAAATTTTTTTTTCGAAATTTTTTTTTAAATTTTTTTAAAAATTTTTTTTGAAAATTTTTTTTTTGAAATTTTTTTTTGAAAATTTTTTTTTTTAATTTTTTTTTGAAAAATTTTTTTTTGAAATTTTTTTTTGAAAATTTTTTTTTTTGAAATTTTTTTTTTCGAAATTTTTTTGAGATTTTTTTTTTATTTCTTTTTATTTTTTTTAAATTTTTTTTTGTTTTGAATTTTTTTTTTGGAATTTTTTCTGAATTTTTTTTTAAACTGTTTTTGAAATTTTTTTTCTGAAAATATTTTTTTTAATTTTTTTTAAAATTTTTTTAAAATTTTTTTTTAAAAAATTTTTTTTTTAAATTTCTTTTTTCGAAAATTTTTTTGAAATTTTTTTTAAAATTTTTTTTGAAATTTTTTTTTTTGAAAATCTTTTTTTTGAAAATTTTTTTTTCGAAATTTTTTTTTCGAAATTTTTTTTTTCAATTTTTTTTTGAAAATTTTTTTTTTTGAAATTTTTTTTTCGAAAATTTTTTTTCGAATTTTTTTTTTAATTTTTTTTAAAATTTTTTTTGAAATTGAAATTTTTTTTTCGAATTTTTTTTTAAAATTTTTTTAAAAATTTTTTTTGAAAATTTTTTTTTTGAAATTTTTTTTTGAAATTTTTTTTTTTGAAAATCTTTTTTTTGAAAATTTTTTTTTCGAAATTTTTTTTTCGAAATTTTTTTTTTCAATTTTTTTTTGAAAATTTTTTTTTTTGAAATTTTTTTTTCGAAAATTTTTTTTCGAATTTTTTTTTTAATTTTTTTTAAAATTTTTTTTGAAATTGAAATTTTTTTTTCGAATTTTTTTTTAAAATTTTTTTAAAAATTTTTTTTGAAAATTTTTTTTTTTGAAATTTTTTTTTTCGAAATTTTTTTGAGATTTTTTTTTTATTTCTTTTTATTTTTTTTAAATTTTTTTTTGTTTTGAATTTTTTTTTTGGAATTTTTTCTGAATTTTTTTTTAAACTGTTTTTGAAATTTTTTTTCTGAAAATATTTTTTTTAATTTTTTTTAAAATTTTTTTAAAATTTTTTTTTAAAAAATTTTTTTTTTAAATTTCTTTTTTCGAAAATTTTTTTGAAATTTTTTTTAAAATTTTTTTTGAAATTTTTTTTTTTGAAAATCTTTTTTTTGAAAATTTTTTTTTCGAAATTTTTTTTTCGAAATTTTTTTTTTCAATTTTTTTTTGAAAATTTTTTTTTTTGAAATTTTTTTTTCGAAAATTTTTTTTCGAATTTTTTTTTTAATTTTTTTTAAAATTTTTTTTGAAATTGAAATTTTTTTTTCGAATTTTTTTTTAAAATTTTTTTAAAAATTTTTTTTGAAAATTTTTTTTTTGAAATTTTTTTTTGAAATTTTTTTTTTAAATTTTTTTTTGAAAATTTTTTTTTTGAAATTTTTTTTTGAAAATTTTTTTTTTTGAAATTTTTTTTTTCGAAATTTTTTTGAGATTTTTTTTTTATTTCTTTTTATTTTTTTTAAATTTTTTTTTGTTTTGAAATTTTTTTTTGGAATTTTTTCTGAATTTTTTTTTAAACTGTTTTTGAAATTTTTTTTTTGAAAATATTTTTTTTAATTTTTTTTTAAATTTTTTTTAAAATTTTTTTAAAATTTTTTTTTGAAAAATTTTTTTTTAAATTTCTTTTTTCGAAAATTTTTTGAAATTTTTTTTTAAAATTTTTTTTTTGAAATTTTTTTTTTATTTTTTATTTTTTTTTAAATTTTCTTTTTGAAATTTTTTTTCGAATTTTTTTTAAATTTTTTTTTGAATTTTTTTTTTCGAATTTTTTTAAAATTATTTTAAAATTTTTTTTTGAAAATTTTTTTTTTGAAACTTTTTTTTGAAAATTTTTTTTTTGAAATTTTTTTTTTCGAAAATTTTTTGAGATTTTTTTTTATTTTTTTTTTGTTTCGAAATTTTTTTTTGAAAATTTTTTTTTGAAATTTTTTTTTGAATTATTTTTAAATTTTTTTTTTAAATTTTTTTTGAAAATTTTTTTTTTCGAAATTTTTTTTTCGAATTTTTTTTTTCAATTTTTTTTTGAAAATTTTTTTTATTTAAATTTTTTTTTGAAAATTTTTTTTTGAAAATTTTTTTTTTCGAAAATTATTTTTCGAATTTTTTTTAAAATTTTAAAAAAATTTTTTTTTTTTTTTGAAAATTTTTTTTTCGAAATTTTTTTTTTGAATTTTTTTTAAATTTTTTTTCAATTTTTTTTTGAAAATTTTTTTTTTGAAAATTTTTTTTTCGAAAATTTTTTTGAAATTTTTTTAAAAATTTTTTTTGAAAATTTTTTTTTGAAATTTTTTTTTCGAAAAAATTTTTTTTTGTTTTGAAATTTCTTTTTTCGAAAAGTTTTTTGAAATTTTTTTTAAAATTTTTTTTGAAATTTTTTTTTTTTTTTATTTTTTTAATTTTTTTTCGAAATTTTTTTTTCGAATTTTTTTTTAAATTTTTTTTGAAAATTTTTTTTTGAAAATTTTTTTTTCGAAATTTTTTTTTCGAATTTTTTTTTTTCAATTTTTTTTTGAAAATTTTTTTTTTTTGAAATTTTTTTTTCGAAAATTTTTTTTCGAATTTTTTTTTAAAATTTTTTTTAAATTTTTTTTTAAATTAAAATTTTTTTTTCGAATTTTTTTTTATTTCTTTTTATTTTTTTTTAATTTTTTTTTTGAAAATTTTTTTTCGAAAATTTTTTTTCGAATTTTTTTTTAAATTTTTTATTAAATTTTTTTTGAAATTTTTTTTTTTGAAATTTTTTTTTGAAAATTTTTTTTTTCGAAATTTTTTTTTATATCTTTTTATTTTTTTTTATTTTTTTTGAAAATTTTTTTTTTTCAATTTTTTTAAAATTTTTTTTTCGAAATTTTTTTTCGAATTTTTTTTTAAATTTTTTTTTTCGAAATTTTTTTTTTGAAACTTTTTTTTTCAATTTTTTTTTGAAAAATTTTTTTTTTTAATTTTTTTTTCGAAAATTTTTTTTCGAATTTTTTTTTAAATTTTTTTTTAATTTTTTTTTGAAATTGAAATTTTTTTATTAATTTTTTTATTAATTTTTTTATTAATTTTTTTATTAATTTTTTTTTTAATTTTTTTTGAAATTTTTTTTTTTGAAATTTTTTTGTCGAATTTTTTTTTATTTTTTTAAAATATTTTTTTGAAAATTTTTTTTTTGAAATTTTTTTTTGAAAAATTTTTTTTTTTAAATTTTTTTAAAATTTTTTTTTGAAATTTTTTTTTTTTGAAATTTTTTTTTTCGAAAATTTTTTTTTCGAAATTTTTTTTTAAATTTTTTTAAAAATTTTTTTTGAAAATTTTTTTTTTGAAATTTTTTTTTGAAAATTTTTTTTTTTAATTTTTTTTTGAAAAATTTTTTTTTGAAATTTTTTTTTGAAAATTTTTTTTTTTGAAATTTTTTTTTTCGAAATTTTTTTGAGATTTTTTTTTTATTTCTTTTTATTTTTTTTAAATTTTTTTTTGTTTTGAATTTTTTTTTTGGAATTTTTTCTGAATTTTTTTTTAAACTGTTTTTGAAATTTTTTTTCTGAAAATATTTTTTTTAATTTTTTTTAAAATTTTTTTAAAATTTTTTTTTAAAAAATTTTTTTTTTAAATTTCTTTTTTCGAAAATTTTTTTGAAATTTTTTTTAAAATTTTTTTTGAAATTTTTTTTTTTGAAAATCTTTTTTTTGAAAATTTTTTTTTCGAAATTTTTTTTTCGAAATTTTTTTTTTCAATTTTTTTTTGAAAATTTTTTTTTTTGAAATTTTTTTTTCGAAAATTTTTTTTCGAATTTTTTTTTTAATTTTTTTTAAAATTTTTTTTGAAATTGAAATTTTTTTTTCGAATTTTTTTTTAAAATTTTTTTAAAAATTTTTTTTGAAAATTTTTTTTTTGAAATTTTTTTTTGAAATTTTTTTTTTAAATTTTTTTTTGAAAATTTTTTTTTTGAAATTTTTTTTTGAAAATTTTTTTTTTTGAAATTTTTTTTTTCGAAATTTTTTTGAGATTTTTTTTTTATTTCTTTTTATTTTTTTTAAATTTTTTTTTGTTTTGAAATTTTTTTTTGGAATTTTTTCTGAATTTTTTTTTAAACTGTTTTTGAAATTTTTTTTTTGAAAATATTTTTTTTAATTTTTTTTTAAATTTTTTTTAAAATTTTTTTAAAATTTTTTTTTGAAAAATTTTTTTTTAAATTTCTTTTTTCGAAAATTTTTTGAAATTTTTTTTTAAAATTTTTTTTTTGAAATTTTTTTTTTATTTTTTATTTTTTTTTAAATTTTCTTTTTGAAATTTTTTTTCGAATTTTTTTTAAATTTTTTTTTGAATTTTTTTTTTCGAATTTTTTTAAAATTATTTTAAAATTTTTTTTTGAAAATTTTTTTTTTGAAACTTTTTTTTGAAAATTTTTTTTTTGAAATTTTTTTTTTCGAAAATTTTTTGAGATTTTTTTTTATTTTTTTTTTGTTTCGAAATTTTTTTTTGAAAATTTTTTTTTGAAATTTTTTTTTGAATTATTTTTAAATTTTTTTTTTAAATTTTTTTTGAAAATTTTTTTTTTCGAAATTTTTTTTTCGAATTTTTTTTTTCAATTTTTTTTTGAAAATTTTTTTTATTTAAATTTTTTTTTGAAAATTTTTTTTTGAAAATTTTTTTTTTCGAAAATTATTTTTCGAATTTTTTTTAAAATTTTAAAAAAATTTTTTTTTTTTTTTGAAAATTTTTTTTTCGAAATTTTTTTTTTGAATTTTTTTTAAATTTTTTTTCAATTTTTTTTTGAAAATTTTTTTTTTGAAAATTTTTTTTTCGAAAATTTTTTTGAAATTTTTTTAAAAATTTTTTTTGAAAATTTTTTTTTGAAATTTTTTTTTCGAAAAAATTTTTTTTTGTTTTGAAATTTCTTTTTTCGAAAAGTTTTTTGAAATTTTTTTTAAAATTTTTTTTGAAATTTTTTTTTTTTTTTATTTTTTTAATTTTTTTTCGAAATTTTTTTTTCGAATTTTTTTTTAAATTTTTTTTGAAAATTTTTTTTTGAAAATTTTTTTTTCGAAATTTTTTTTTCGAATTTTTTTTTTTCAATTTTTTTTTGAAAATTTTTTTTTTTTGAAATTTTTTTTTCGAAAATTTTTTTTCGAATTTTTTTAAAATTTTTTTTTGAAATTTTTTTTTCGAAAATTTTTTTGAAATTTTTTTTAAAATTTTTTTTGAAAATTTTTTTTTGAAATTTTTTTTTTCGAAAAAATTTTTTTTTGTTTTGAAATTCTTTTTTGAAAAATTTTTTTTTGAAATTTTTTTTCGAATTTTTTTTAAAATTTTTTTAAAATTTTTTTTTTGAAAATTTTTTTTTCGAAATTTTTTTTTGAAAATTTTTTTTTTAATTTTTTTTTGAAAATTTTTTTTTTGAAATTTTTTTTTGAAAATTTTTTTTTTTGAATTTTTTTTTTTCGAAATTTTTTTGAGATTTTTTTTTATTTCTTTTTATTTTTTTAAAATTTTTTTTTGTTTTGAAATTTTTTTTTGGAATTTTTTCTGAATTTTTTTTAAACTGTTTTTGAAATTTTTTTTTTGAAAATATTTTTTTTAATTTTTTTTTTAATTTTTTTTAAAATTTTTTTAAAATTTTTTTTGAAAAATTTTTTTTTAAATTTCTTTTTTCGAAAATTTTTTGAAATTTTTTTTAAAATTTTTTTTGAAAATTTTTTTTTTTGAAAATTTTTTTTTTGAAAATTTTTTTTTTCGAAATTTTTTTTTCGAAATTTTTTTTTCAATTTTTTTTTGAAAATTTTTTTTTTTTATTTTTTTTTTCGAAAATTTTTTTGAAATTTTTTTTTAAAATTTTTTTTTTGAAATTTTTTTTTTATTTATTTTTTTTAAAATTTTCTTTTTGAAATTTTTTTTCGAATTTTTTTTAAATTTTTTTTTTCAATTTTTTTTTGAAAATTTTTTTTTTTAATTTTTTTTTTCGAAAATTTTTTTGAAATTTTTTTTAAAATTTTTTTTTTGAAATTTTTTTTTTTATTTTTTATTTTTTTTTAAATTTTCTTTTTGAAATTTTTTTTCGAATTTTTTTAAATTTTTTTTTTTATTTTTTTTTTCGAAAATTTTTTTGAAATTTTTTTTTAAAATTTTTTTTTTGAAATTTTTTTTTTATTTATTTTTTTTAAAATTTTCTTTTTGAAATTTTTTTTCGAATTTTTTTAAAATTATTTTAAAATTTTTTTTTGAAATTTTTTTTTTTTATTTTTTTAATTTTTTTTCGAAATTTTTTTCGAATTTTTTTTAAAATTTTTTTTGAAAATTTTTTTTTTGAAAATTTTTTTTTTGAAAATTTTTTTTTCGAAATTTTTTTTTCGAAATTTTTTTTTTCAATTTTTTTTTGAAAATTTTTTTTTTTTGAAATTTTTTTTTCGAAAATTTTTTTTCGAATTTTTTTTTAAATTTTTTTTAAAATTTTTTTTGAAATTGAAATTTTTTTTTCGAATTTTTTTTTTTATTTTTTTTTAATTTTTTTTTGAAATTTTTTTTTTTTTTAATTTTTTTTTTCGAAAATTTTTTTGAAATTTTTTTTTAAAATTTTTTTTTTGAAATTTTTTTTTTATTTTTTATTTTTTTTTAAATTTTCTTTTTGAAATTTTTTTTCGAATTTTTTTTAAATTTTTTTTTGAATTTTTTTTTTCGAATTTTTTTAAAATTATTTTAAAATTTTTTTTTGAAAATTTTTTTTTTGAAACTTTTTTTTGAAAATTTTTTTTTTGAAATTTTTTTTTTCGAAAATTTTTTGAGATTTTTTTTTATTTTTTTTTTGTTTCGAAATTTTTTTTTGAAAATTTTTTTTGAAAATTTTTTTTTTGAAATTTTTTTTTGAAAAATTTTTTTTTTAAATTTCTTTTTTCGAAAATTTTTTGAAATTTTTTTTAAAATTTTTTTTGAAAATTTTTTTTTTTGAAAATTTTTTTTTTGAAAATTTTTTTTTCGAAATTTTTTTTTCGAAATTTTTTTTTCAATTTTTTTTTTGAAAATTTTTTTCTTTAATTTTTTTTTTCGAAAATTTTTTTGAAATTTTTTTTGAAAATTTTTTTTTTGAAATTTTTTTTTTATTTTTTATTTTTTTTTAAATTTTCTTTTTGAATTTTTTTTTCGAATTTTTTTTTAATTTTTTTTTGAATTTTTTTTTTCGAATTTTTTTAAAATTATTTTAAAATTTTTTTTTGAAAATTTTTTTTTTGAAATTTTTTTTTCGAATTTTTTTTTAAATTTTTTTTAAATTTTTTTTTGAAAATTTTTTTTTTGAAATTTTTTTTTGAAAATTTTTTTTTTGAAATTTCTTTTTTCGAAAAGTTTTTTGAAATTTTTTTTAAAATTTTTTTTCGAAATTTTTTTTTCGAATTTTTTTTTAAATTTTTTTTTTAATTTTTTTTTTCGAAAATTTGTTTGAAATTTTTTTTTTTAATTTTTTTTTTGAAATTTTTTTTTATTTTTTATTTTTTTTAAATTTTCTTTTTTCAAAAAATTTCAATTTTTTTTCGAATTTTTTTTAAATTTTTTTTTGAAATTTTTTTTTCGAAAATTTTTTTGAAATTTTTTTAAAAATTTTTTTTGAAAATTTTTTTAAAAATTTTTTTTGAAAATTTTTTTTTGAAATTTTTTTTTCGAAAAAATTTTTTTTTGTTTTGAAATTTCTTTTTTCGAAAAGTTTTTTGAAATTTTTTTTAAAATTTTTTTTGAAATTTTTTTTTTTTTTTATTTTTTTAATTTTTTTTCGAAATTTTTTTTTCGAATTTTTTTTTAAATTTTTTTTGAAAATTTTTTTTTGAAAATTTTTTTTTCGAAATTTTTTTTTCGAATTTTTTTTTTTTCAATTTTTTTTTGAAAATTTTTTTTTTTTGAAATTTTTTTTTCGAAAATTTTTTTTCGAATTTTTTTTTTAAATTTTTTTAAAATTTTTTTTGAAATTAAAATTTTTTTTTCGAATTTTTTTTTTTTATTTTTTTTAAATTTTTTTTTGAAATTTTTTTTTTTTAAATTTTTTTTTTCGAAAATTTTTTTGAAATTTTTTTTTTAAATTTTTTTTTGAAAATTTTTTTTTATTTTTTATTTTTTTTAAATTTTCTTTTTTCAAAAAATTTCAATTTTTTTTCGAATTTTTTTTAAATTTTTTTTTGAAATTTTTTTTTCGAAAATTTTTTTGAAATTTTTTTTAAAATTTTTTTTGAAATTTTTTTTTGAAAAATTTTTTTTTGAAATTTTTTTTCGAATTTTTTTGAGAATTTTTTTTTATTTCTTTTTATTTTTTTTTATTTTTTTTGAAAATTTTTTTTTTTGAAATTTTTTTTTCGAAATTTTTTTTTCGAATTTTTTTTTAAATTTTTTTAAAAATTTTTTTTGAAAATTTTTTTTTTTGAAATTTTTTTTATTTAAATTTTTTTTTGAAAATTTTTTTTTTTTAAATTTTTTTTTTCGAAAATTATTTTTCGAATTTTTTTAAAAATTTTTAAAAAATTTTTTTTTTTTTTTGAAAATTTTTTTTTCGAAATTTTTTTTTGAATTTTTTTTAAATTTTTTTTTTATTTTTTTTCAATTTTTTTTTGAAAATTTTTTTTTGAATTTTTTTTTGAAAATTTTTTTTTTGAAAATTTTTTTTTCGAAATTTTTTTTTCGAAAATTTTTTTGAAATTTTTTTAAAAATTTTTTTTGAAAATTTTTTTTTTGAAATTTTTTTTTGAAAATTTTTTTTTTGAAATTTTTTTTTCGAAAATTTTTTGAGAATTTTTTTTATTTTTTTTTGTTTTGAAATTTTTTTTTGAAAATTTTTTTTTTGAAATTTTTTTTTTCAATTTTTTTTTGAAAATTTTTTTTTTTGAAATTTTTTTTTCGAAATTTTTTTTTCGAATTTTTTTTTTTAATTTTTTGTTAAATTTTTTTTGAAATTTTTTTTTTTGAAATTTTTTTTTGAAAATTTTTTTTTTTGAAATTTTTTTTTTCGAAATTTTTTTTCGAATTTTTTTTTAAATTTTTTTTTTCGAAATTTTTTTTTCGAAATTTTTTTTTCAATTTTTTTTTGAAAATTTTTTTTTCGAAAATTTTTTTTTGAATTTTTTTTTTTATTTTTTTTTGAAATTTTTTTTAAATTTTTTTTTGAAATTTTTTTTTTTTGAAATTTTTTTTTTCGAAAATTTTTTTTTCGAATTTTTTTTAAAAATTTTTTTAAAAATTTTTTTTGAAAAATTTTTTTTTTAAATTTTTTTTTGAAAATTTTTTTTTAAATTTTTTTTTGAAAATTTTTTTTTTTGAAATTTTTTTTTTCGAAATTTTTTTGAGATTTTTTTTTTATTTCTTTTTATTTTTTTAAAATTTTTTTTTGTTTTGAAATTTTTTTTTGGAATTTTTTCTGAATTTTTTTTTAAACTGTTTTTGAAATTTTTTTTTTGAAAATATTTTTTTTAATTTTTTTTTTAATTTTTTTTAAAATTTTTTTAAAATTTTTTTTTGAAAAATTTTTTTTTAAATTTCTTTTTTCGAAAATTTTTTGAAATTTTTTTTTAAAATTTTTTTTTTGAAATTTTTTTTTTATTTTTTATTTTTTTTTTAATTTTCTTTTTGAAATTTTTTTTCGAATTTTTTTTTAAATTTTTTTTTGAATTTTTTTTTTCGAATTTTTTTAAAATTATTTTAAAATTTTTTTTTGAAAATTTTTTTTTTGAAACTTTTTTTTGAAAATTTTTTTTTTTGAAATTTTTTTTTTCGAAAATTTTTTGAGATTTTTTTTTATTTTTTTTTTGTTTCGAAATTTTTTTTTGGAAATTTTTTTTTTGAAATTTTTTTTGAATTATTTTTAAATTTTTTTTTAAAATTTTTTTTTGAAAATTTTTTTTATTTAAATTTTTTTTTGAAAATTTTTTTTTGAAAATTTTTTTTTTCGAAAATTATTTTTCGAATTTTTTTTAAAATTTTAAAAAAATTTTTTTTTTTTTTTGAAAATTTTTTTTTCGAAATTTTTTTTTATATCTTTTTATTTTTTTTTATTTTTTTTGAAAATTTTTTTTTTCAATTTTTTTAAAATTTTTTTTTCGAAATTTTTTTTCGAATTTTTTTTTAAATTTTTTTTTTCGAAATTTTTTTTTCGAAATTTTTTTTTTCAATTTTTTTTTGAAAATTTTTTTTTCGAAAATTTTTTTTCGAATTTTTTTTTTAATTTTTTTTTGAAATTTTTTTAAAATTTTTTTTTGAAATTTTTTTTTTTTGAAATTTTTTTTTTCGAAAATTTTTTTTTCGAATTTTTTTTTTAAATTTTTTTAAAAATTTTTTTTGAAAATTTTTTTTTTAAAATTTTTTTTTGAAATTTTTTTTTTTAATTTTTTTTTGAAAATTTTTTTTTTGAAATTTTTTTTTGAAAATTTTTTTTTTTGAAATTTTTTTTTTCGAAATTTTTTTGAGATTTTTTTTTTATTTCTTTTTATTTTTTTTAAATTTTTTTTTGTTTTGAAATTTTCTTTTGGAATTTTTTCTGAATTTTTTTTTAAACTGTTTTTGAAATTTTTTTTTTGAAAATATTTTTTTTAATTTTTTTTTTAATTTTTTTTTTAATTTTTTTAAAATTTTTTTTTGAAAAATTTTTTTTTAAATTTCTTTTTTCGAAAATTTTTTGAAATTTTTTTTTAAAATTTTTTTTTTGAAATTTTTTTTTTATTTTTTATTTTTTTTTTAATTTTCTTTTTGAAATTTTTTTTCGAATTTTTTTTAAATTTTTTTTTGAATTTTTTTTTTCGAATTTTTATTTTAAAATTTTTTTTTGAAAATTTTTTTTTTGAAACTTTTTTTTTCAATTTTTTTTTGAAAAATTTTTTTTTTTAATTTTTTTTTCGAAAATTTTTTTTCGAATTTTTTTTTTAATTTTTTTTAAATTTTTTTTTGAAATTGAAATTTTTTTATTAATTTTTTTATTAATTTTTTTATTAATTTTTTTTTAAATTTTTTTTGAAATTTTTTTTTTTGAAATTTTTTTGTCGAATTTTTTTTAATTTTTTTAAAATATTTTTTTGAAAATTTTTTTTTTGAAATTTTTTTTTGAAAAATTTTTTTTTTAAAATTTTTTTAAAATTTTTTTTTCGAAATTTTTTTTAAATTTTTTTTTGAAATTTTTTTAAAATTTTTTTTTGAAATTTTTTTTTTTTGAAATTTTTTTTTTCGAAAATTTTTTTTTCGAAATTTTTTTTTAAATTTTTTTAAAAATTTTTTTTTTGAAAATTTTTTTTTTGAAATTTTTTTTTGAAAATTTTTTTTTTTAATTTTTTTTTGAAAAATTTTTTTTTGAAATTTTTTTTTGAAAATTTTTTTTTTTTAAATTTTTTTTTTCGAAATTTTTTTGAGATTTTTTTTTTATTTCTTTTTATTTTTTTTAAATTTTTTTTTGTTTTGAATTTTTTTTTTGGAATTTTTTCTGAATTTTTTTTTAAACTGTTTTTGAAATTTTTTTTCTGAAAATATTTTTTTTAATTTTTTTTTTAATTTTTTTAAAATTTTTTTTTGAAAAATTTTTTTTTTAAATTTCTTTTTTCGAAAATTTTTTTGAAATTTTTTTTAAAATTTTTTTTGAAATTTTTTTTTTTGAAAATCTTTTTTTTGAAAATTTTTTTTTCGAAATTTTTTTTTCGAAATTTTTTTTTTCAATTTTTTTTTGAAAATTTTTTTTTTTGAAATTTTTTTTTCGAAAATTTTTTTTCGAATTTTTTTTTTAATTTTTTTTAAAATTTTTTTTGAAATTGAAATTTTTTTTTCGAATTTTTTTTTATATTTTTTTTAAATTTTTTTTTGAAAATTTTTTTTTTTTAATTTTTTTTTTCGAAAATTTTTTTGAAATTTTTTTTTTTAATTTTTTTTTTGAAATTTTTATTTTATTTTTTATTTTTTTTTTAATTTTCTATTTGAAATTTTTTTTCGAATTTTTTTTAAATTTTTTTTTGAAATTTTTTTTTCGAATTTTTTTTTTCGAATTTTTTTAAAATTTTTTTTAAATTTTTTTTTGAAAATTTTTTTTTGAAAAATTTTTTTTTTGAAATTTATTTTTTCGAAAAGTTTTTTGAAATTTTTTTTAAAATTTTTTTTGAAAATTTTTTTTTTGAAAATTTTTTTTTTGAAAATTTTTTTTTCGAAATTTTTTTTTCGAAATTTTTTTTTTCAATTTTTTTTTGAAAATTTTTTTTTTTTGAAATTTTTTTTTCGAAAATTTTTTTTCGAATTTTTTTTAAAATTTTTTTTAAAATTTTTTTTGAAATTGAAATTTTTTTTTTAATTTTTTTAAAATTTTGTTTTGAAATTTTTTTTTTTTTAATTTTTTTTTTCGAAAATTTTTTTGAAATTTTTTTTTGAAATTTTTTTTTTAAAAATTTTTTTTTATTTTTTATTTTTTTTTTAATTTTCTTTTTGAAATTTTTTTTCGAATTTTTTTTAAATTTTTTTTTGAAATTTTTTTTTCGAATTTTTTTTTTCGAATTTTTTTAAAATTTTTTTAAAATTTTTTTTTGAAAATTTTTTTTTTGAAATTTTTTTTTCGAATTTTTTTTAAATTTTTTTTTAAATTTTTTTTTGAAAATTTTTTTTTTGAAATTTTTTTTTGAAATTTTTTTTTTTTGAAATTTTTTTTTTTGAAAATTTTTTGAGAATTTTTTTTATTTTTTTTTGTTTTGAAATTTTTTTTTGAAAATTTTTTTTTTGAAATTTTTTTTTCGAATTTTTTTTAAAATTTTTTTTAATTTTTTTTTGAAAATTTTTTTTTTGAAATTTTTTTTTGAAAATTTTTTTTTTGAAATTTTTTTTTCGAAAATTTTTTGAGAATTTTTTTATTTTTTTTTGTTTTGAAATTTTTTTTTGAAAATTTTTTTTTTGAAATTTTTTTTTCAATTTTTTTTTGAAAATTTTTTTTTTTGAAATTTTTTTTTCGAAAATTTTTTTTCGAATTTTTTTTAAAATTTTTTTTAAAATTTTTTTTGAAATTGAAATTTTTTTTTTTGAAATTTTTTTTTTTGAAATTTTTTTGTCGAATTTTTTTTTTATTTTTTTTAAATTTTTTTTTGAAAATTTTTTTTTTGAAATTTTTTTTTGAAAATTTTTTTTTTTGAAATTTTTTTTTTCGAAATTTTTTTGAGAATTTTTTTTTATTTCTTTTTGATTTTTTTTTATTTTTTTTGAAATTTTTTTTTTTTTAATTTTTTTAAAATTTTTTTTTCGAAATTTTTTTTCGAATTTTTTTTTAAATTTTTTTTTGAAAATTTTTTTTTTTGAAATTTTTTTTTTCGAAATTTTTTTGAGATTTTTTTTTTATTTCTTTTTATTTTTTTTAAATTTTTTTTTGTTTTGAAATTTTTTTTTGGAATTTTTTCTGAATTTTTTTTTAAACTGTTTTTGAAATTTTTTTTTTGAAAATACTTTTTTTAATTTTTTTTTAAATTTTTTTTTAAATTTTTTTAAAATTTTTTTTTGAAAAATTTTTTTTTAAATTTCTTTTTTCGAAAATTTTTTGAAATTTTTTTTTAAAATTTTTTTTTTGAAATTTTTTTTTTATTTTTTATTTTTTTTTAAATTTTCTTTTTGAAATTTTTTTTCGAATTTTTTTTAAATTTTTTTTTGAATTTTTTTTTTCGAATTTTTATTTTAAAATTTTTTTTTGAAAATTTTTTTTTTGAAACTTTTTTTTTCAATTTTTTTTTGAAAAATTTTTTTTTTTAAATTTTTTTTTCGAAAATTTTTTTTCGAATTTTTTTTTTAATTTTTCTTAAATTTTTTTTTGAAATTGAAATTTTTTTATTAATTTTTTTATTAATTTTTTTATTAATTTTTTTAAAAATTTTTTTTGAAATTTTTTTTTTGAAATTTTTTTTTGAAAAATTTTTTTTTTTTTATTTTTTTAAAATTTTTTTTTCGAAATTTTTTTTAAATTTTTTTTTGAAATTTTTTTAAAATTTTTTTTTGAAATTTTTTTTTTTGAAATTTTTTTTTTCGAAAATTTTTTTTTCGAAATTTTTTTTTTAATTTTTTTAAAAATTTTTTTTGAAAATTTTTTTTTTGAAATTTTTTTTTGAAAATTTTTTTTTTTTAATTTTTTTTTGAAAATTTTTTTTTTGAAATTTTTTTTTGAAAATTTTTTTTTTTGAAATTTTTTTTTTCGAAATTTTTTTGAGATTTTTTTTTTATTTTTTTTAAATTTTTTTTGTTTTGAATTTTTTTTTTGGAATTTTTTCTGAATTTTTTTTTAAACTGTTTTTGAAATTTTTTTTTTGAAAATATTTTTTTAAATTTTTTTTTAAATTTTTTTAAAATTTTTTTTTGAAAAAATTTTTTTTAAAATTTCTTTTTCGAAAATTTTTTTGAAATTTTTTTAAAAATTTTTTTTGAAATTTTTTTTTTTGAAAATCTTTTTTTTGAAAATTTTTTTTTCGAAATTTTTTTTTCGAAATTTTTTTTTTCAATTTTTTTTTGAAAATTTTTTTTTTTGAAATTTTTTTTTCGAAAATTTTTTTTCGAATTTTTTTTTAAATTTTTTTTAAAATTTTTTTTGAAATTGAAATTTTTTTTTCGAATTTTTTTTTATATTTTTTTTAAATTTTTTTTTAAAAATTTTTTTTTTTAATTTTTTTTTTCGAAATTTTTTTTTTATTTTTTATTTTTTTTTAAATTTTCTATTTGAAATTTTTTTTCGAATTTTTTTTAAATTTTTTTTTGAAATTTTTTTTTCGAATTTTTTTTTTCGAATTTTTTTAAAATTTTTTTTAAATTTTTTTTTGAAAATTTTTTTTTGAAAAATTTTTTTTTTGAAATTTATTTTTTCGAAAAGTTTTTTGAAATTTTTTTTAAAATTTTTTTTGAAAATTTTTTTTTTTTTTATTTTTTTAATTTTTTTTCGAATTTTTTTTTCGAATTTTTTTTAAAATTTTTTTTGAAAATTTTTTTTTTGGAAATTTTTTTTTTGAAAATTTTTTTTTCGAAATTTTTTTTTCGAAATTTTTTTTTTCAATTTTTTTTTGAAAATTTTTTTTTTTTGAAATTTTTTTTTCGAAAATTTTTTTTCGAATTTTTTTAAAAATTTTTTTTAAAATTTTTTTTGAAATTGAAATTTTTTTTTCGAATTTTTTTTTTTATTTTTTTTTAATTTTTTTTTGAAATTTTTTTTTTTTTTATTTTTTTTTTCGAAAATTTTTTTGAAATTTTTTTTTAAATTTTTTTTTTGAAAATTTTTTTTTATTTTTTATTTTTTTTTAATTTTCTTTTTGAAATTTTTTTTCGAATTTTTTTTAAATTTTTTTTTGAAATTTTTTTTAAATTTTTTTTTGAAATTTTTTTTTTTTGAAATTTTTTTTTTCGAAAATTTTTTTTTCGAATTTTTTTTTAAAATTTTTTTAAAAATTTTTTTTGAAAAATTTTTTTTTTAAAATTTTTTTTTGAAAATTTTTTTTTTAATTTTTTTTTGAAAATTTTTTTTTTTGAAATTTTTTTTTTCGAAATTTTTTTGAGATTTTTTTTTTATTTCTTTTTATTTTTTTAAAATTTTTTTTTGTTTTGAAATTTTTTTTTGGAATTTTTTCTGAATTTTTTTTTAAACTGTTTTTGAAATTTTTTTTTTGAAAATATTTTTTTAAATTTTTTTTTAAATTTTTTTTTAAATTTTTTTAAAATTTTTTTTTGAAAAATTTTTTTTTTAATTTCTTTTTTCGAAAATTTTTTGAAATTTTTTTTTAAAATTTTTTTTTTGAAATTTTTTTTTTATTTTTTATTTTTTTTTAAATTTTCTTTTTGAAATTTTTTTTCGAATTTTTTTTTAAATTTTTTTTTGAATTTTTTTTTTCGAATTTTTTTAAAATTATTTTAAAATTTTTTTTTGAAAATTTTTTTTTTGAAACTTTTTTTTGAAAATTTTTTTTTTTGAAATTTTTTTTTTCGAAAATTTTTTTCGATTTTTTTTTTTTTTTTTTTTTTGAAATTTTTTTTAAATTTTTTTTTGAAATTTTTTTTTTTTGAAATTTTTTTTTTCGAAAATTTTTTTTTCGAATTTTTTTTTAAAATTTTTTTAAAAATTTTTTTTGAAAAATTTTTTTTTTAAATTTTTTTGAAAATTTTTTTTAAAATTTTTTTTTGAAAATTTTTTTTTTTGAAATTTTTTTTTTCGAAATTTTTTTGAGATTTTTTTTTTATTTCTTTTTATTTTTTTAAAATTTTTTTTTGTTTTGAAATTTTTTTTTGGAATTTTTTCTGAATTTTTTTTTAAACTGTTTTTGAAATTTTTTTTTTGAAAATATTTTTTTTAATTTTTTTTTTAATTTTTTTTTAAATTTTTTTAAAATTTTTTTTTGAAAAATTTTTTTTTAAATTTCTTTTTTCGAAAATTTTTTGAAATTTTTTTTTAAAATTTTTTTTTTGAAATTTTTTTTTTATTTTTTATTTTTTTTTAAATTTTCTTTTTGAAATTTTTTTTCGAATTTTTTTTTAAATTTTTTTTTGAATTTTTTTTTTCGAATTTTTTTAAAATTATTTTAAAATTTTTTTTTGAAAATTTTTTTTTTGAAACTTTTTTTTGAAAATTTTTTTTTTTGAAATTTTTTTTTTCGAAAATTTTTTGAGATTTTTTTTTATTTTTTTTTTGTTTCGAAATTTTTTTTTGGAAATTTTTTTTTGGAAATTTTTTTTTTGAAATTTTTTTTGAATTATTTTTAAATTTTTTTTTAAAATTTTTTTTTGAAAATTTTTTTTATTTAAATTTTTTTTTGAAAATTTTTTTTTGAAAATTTTTTTTTTGAAAATTTTTTTTTCGAAATTTTTTTTTCGAAAATTTTTTTGAAATTTTTTTAAAAATTTTTTTTGAAAATTTTTTTTTTGAAATTTTTTTTTGAAAATTTTTTTTTTGAAATTTTTTTTTCGAAAATTTTTTGAGAATTTTTTTTATTTTTTTTTGTTTTGAAATTTTTTTTTGAAAATTTTTTTTTTGAAATTTTTTTTTTCAATTTTTTTTTGAAAATTTTTTTTTTTGAAATTTTTTTTTCGAAAATTTTTTTTCGAATTTTTTTTTTTAATTTTTTGTTAAATTTTTTTTGAAATTTTTTTTTTTGAAATTTTTTTTGAAAATTTTTTTTTTTGAAATTTTTTTTTTCGAAATTTTTTTTCGAATTTTTTTTTAAATTTTTTTTTTCGAAATTTTTTTTTCGAAATTTTTTTTTCAATTTTTTTTTGAAAATTTTTTTTTCGAAAATTTTTTTTCGAATTTTTTTTTTTATTTTTTTTTGAAATTTTTTTTAAATTTTTTTTTGAAATTTTTTTTTTTTGAAATTTTTTTTTTCGAAAATTTTTTTTTCGAATTTTTTTTTAAAATTTTTTTAAAAATTTTTTTTGAAAAATTTTTTTTAAATTTTTTTTTGAAAATTTTTTTTAAAATTTTTTTTTGAAAATTTTTTTTTTTGAAATTTTTTTTTTCGAAATTTTTTTGAGATTTTTTTTTTATTTCTTTTTATTTTTTTAAAATTTTTTTTTGTTTTGAAATTTTTTTTTGGAATTTTTTCTGAATTTTTTTTTAAACTGTTTTTGAAATTTTTTTTTTGAAAATATTTTTTTTAATTTTTTTTTTAATTTTTTTTTAAATTTTTTTAAAATTTTTTTTTGAAAAATTTTTTTTTAAATTTCTTTTTTCGAAAATTTTTTGAAATTTTTTTTTAAAATTTTTTTTTTGAAATTTTTTTTATTTAAATTTTTTTTTGAAAATTTTTTTTTGAAACTTTTTTTTGAAAATTTTTTTTTTTGAAATTTTTTTTTTCGAAAATTTTTTGAGATTTTTTTTTATTTTTTTTTTGTTTCGAAATTTTTTTTTGGAAATTTTTTTTTTGAAATTTTTTTTGAATTATTTTTAAATTTTTTTTTAAAATTTTTTTTTGAAAATTTTTTTTATTTAAATTTTTTTTTGAAAATTTTTTTTTGAAAATTTTTTTTTTCGAAAATTATTTTTCGAATTTTTTTTAAAATTTTATTTTATTTTTTTTTTTTTTTTAAATTTTCTTTTTGAAATTTTTTTTCGAATTTTTTTTTAAATTTTTTTTTGAATTTTTTTTTTCGAATTTTTTTAAAATTATTTTAAAATTTTTTTTTGAAAATTTTTTTTTTGAAACTTTTTTTTGAAAATTTTTTTTTTTGAAATTTTTTTTTTCGAAAATTTTTTGAGATTTTTTTTTATTTTTTTTTTGTTTCGAAATTTTTTTTTGGAAATTTTTTTTTTGAAATTTTTTTTGAATTATTTTTAAATTTTTTTTTAAAATTTTTTTTTGAAAATTTTTTTTATTTAAATTTTTTTTTGAAAATTTTTTTTTGAAAATTTTTTTTTTCGAAAATTATTTTTCGAATTTTTTTTAAAATTTTAAAAAAATTTTTTTTTTTTTTTGAAAATTTTTTTTTCGAAATTTTTTTTTTGAATTTTTTTAAAATTTTTTTTCAATTTTTATTTGAAAATTTTTTTTTTGAAAATTTTTTTTTCAATTTTTTTTTGAAAATTTTTTTTTTTGAAATTTTTTTTTCGAAAATTTTTTTTCGAATTTTTTTTTAAAATTTTTTTTAAATTTTTTTTTAAATTAAAATTTTTTTTTCGAATTTTTTTTTTTTATTTTTTTTAAATTTTTTTTGAAATTTTTTTTTTTTTAAATTTTTTTTTTCGAAAATTTTTTTGAAATTTTTTTTTTTTATTTTTTTTTTGAAAATTTTTTTTTATTTTTTATTTTTTTTAAATTTTCTTTTTTCAAAAAATTTCAATTTTTTTTCGAATTTTTTTTAAATTTTTTTTTGAAATTTTTTTTTCGAAAATTTTTTTGAAATTTTTTTAAAAATTTTTTTTGAAAATTTTTTTTTGAAATTTTTTTTTTCGAAAAAATTTTTTTTTGTTTTGAAATTCTTTTTTGAAAAATTTTTTTTTTAAATTTTTTTTCGAATTTTTTTTAAAATTTTTTTAAAATTTTTTTTTGAAAATTTTTTTTTTGAAATTTTTTTTTGAAAATTTTTTTTTAAATTTTTTTTTGAAAATTTTTTTTTTGAAATTTTTTTTTGAAAATTTTTTTTTTTGAAATTTTTTTTTTCGAAATTTTTTTGAGAATTTTTTTTTATTTCTTTTTATTTTTTTTTAATTTTTTTTTTGAAAATTTTTTTTCGAAAATTTTTTTTCGAATTTTTTTTTAAATTTTTTATTAAATTTTTTTTGAAATTTTTTTTTTTGAAATTTTTTTTTGAAAATTTTTTTTTTCGAAATTTTTTTTTATATCTTTTTATTTTTTTTTATTTTTTTTGAAAATTTTTTTTTTTCAATTTTTTTAAAATTTTTTTTTCGAAATTTTTTTTCGAATTATTTTTTAAATTTTTTTTTTCGAAATTTTTTTTTCGAAATTTTTTTTTTCAATTTTTTTTTGAAAATTTTTTTTTCGAAAATTTTTTTTCGAATTTTTTTTTTAATTTTTTTTTGAAATTTTTTTAAAATTTTTTTTTGAAATTTTTTTTTTTTGAAATTTTTTTTTTCGAAAATTTTTTTTTCGAATTTTTTTTTTAAATTTTTTTAAAAATTTTTTTTGAAAATTTTTTTTTTTAAATTTTTTTTTGAAAATTTTTTTTTTAATTTTTTTTTGAAAATTTTTTTTTTGAAATTTTTTTTTGAAAATTTTTTTTTTTGAAATTTTTTTTTTCGAAATTTTTTTGAGATTTTTTTTTTATTTCTTTTTATTTTTTTTAAATTTTTTTTTGTTTTGAAATTTTCTTTTGGAATTTTTTCTGAATTTTTTTTTAAACTGTTTTTGAAATTTTTTTTTTGAAAATATTTTTTTTAATTTTTTTTTTAATTTTTTTTTAAATTTTTTTAAAATTTTTTTTTGAAAAATTTTTTTTTAAATTTCTTTTTTCGAAAATTTTTTGAAATTTTTTTTTTAAATTTTTTTTTTGAAATTTTTTTTTTATTTTTTATTTTTTTTTAAATTTTCTTTTTGAAATTTTTTTTCGAATTTTTTTAAAATTTTTTTTTGAATTTTTTTTTTCGAATTTTTATTTTAAAATTTTTTTTTGAAAATTTTTTTTTTGAAACTTTTTTTTTCAATTTTTTTTTGAAAAATTTTTTTTTTAATTTTTTTTTCGAAAATTTTTTTTCGAATTTTTTTTTTAATTTTTTTTAAATTTTTTTTTGAAATTGAAATTTTTTTATTAATTTTTTTATTAATTTTTTTATTAATTTTTTTTAAAAATTTTTTTGAAATTTTTTTTTTTGAAATTTTTTTGTCGAATTTTTTTTTATTTTTTTAAAATATTTTTTTGAAAATTTTTTTTTTGAAATTTTTTTTTGAAAAATTTTTTTTTTAAAATTTTTTTAAAATTTTTTTTTCGAAATTTTTTTTAAATTTTTTTTTGAAATTTTTTTAAAATTTTTTTTTGAAATTTTTTTTTTTTGAAATTTTTTTTTTCGAAAATTTTTTTTTCGAAATTTTTTTTTAAATTTTTTTAAAAATTTTTTTTGAAAATTTTTTTTTTGAAATTTTTTTTTGAAAATTTTTTTTTAAAATTTTTTTTTGAAAAATTTTTTTTTGAAATTTTTTTTTGAAAATTTTTTTTTTTGAAATTTTTTTTTTCGAAATTTTTTTGAGATTTTTTTTTTATTTCTTTTTATTTTTTTTAAATTTTTTTTTGTTTTGAATTTTTTTTTTGGAATTTTTTCTGAATTTTTTTTTAAACTGTTTTTGAAATTTTTTTTTTGAAAATATTTTTTTTAATTTTTTTTTAAATTTTTTTAAAATTTTTTTTTGAAAAATTTTTTTTTTAAATTTCTTTTTTCGAAAATTTTTTTGAAATTTTTTTTAAAATTTTTTTTGAAATTTTTTTTTTTGAAAATCTTTTTTTTGAAAATTTTTTTTTCGAAATTTTTTTTTTCAATTTTTTTTTGAAAATTTTTTTTTTTGAAATTTTTTTTTCGAAAATTTTTTTTCGAATTTTTTTTTTAATTTTTTTTAAAATTTTTTTTGAAATTGAAATTTTTTTTTCGAATTTTTTTTTATATTTTTTTTAAATTTTTTTTTGAAAATTTTTTTTTTTTAATTTTTTTTTTCGAAAATTTTTTTGAAATTTTTTTTTTTAATTTTTTTTTTGAAATTTTTTTTTTATTTTTTATTTTTTTTTAAATTTTCTATTTGAAATTTTTTTTCGAATTTTTTTTAAATTTTTTTTTGAAATTTTTTTTTCGAATTTTTTTTTTCGAATTTTTTTAAAATTTTTTTTAAATTTTTTTTTGAAAATTTTTTTTTGAAAAATTTTTTTTTTGAAATTTATTTTTTCGAAAAGTTTTTTGAAATTTTTTTTAAAATTTTTTTTGAAAATTTTTTTTTTTTTTATTTTTTTAATTTTTTTTCGAAATTTTTTTTCGAATTTTTTTTTAAATTTTTTTTGAAAATTTTTTTTTTGAAAATTTTTTTTTTGAAAATTTTTTTTTCGAAATTTTTTTTTCGAAATTTTTTTTTTCAATTTTTTTTTGAAAATTTTTTTTTTTTGAAATTTTTTTTTCGAAAATTTTTTTTCGAATTTTTTTTTAAATTTTTTTTAAAATTTTTTTTGAAATTGAAATTTTTTTTTTTATTTTTTTAAAATTTTTTTTTGAAATTTTTTTTTTTTTAATTTTTTTTTTCGAAAATTTTTTTGAAATTTTTTTTTTAAATTTTTTTTTTGAAAATTTTTTTTTATTTTTTATTTTTTTTTTAATTTTCTTTTTGAAATTTTTTTTCGAATTTTTTTTAAATTTTTTTTTGAAATTTTTTTTTCGAATTTTTTTTTTCGAATTTTTTTAAAATTTTTTTTAAATTTTTTTTTGAAAATTTTTTTTTTGAAATTTTTTTTTCGAATTTTTTTTAAAATTTTTTTTAAATTTTTTTTTGAAAATTTTTTTTTTGAAATTTTTTTTTGAAATTTTTTTTTTTTGAAATTTTTTTTTTTGAAAATTTTTTGAGAATTTTTTTTATTTTTTTTTGTTTTGAAATTTTTTTTTGAAAATTTTTTTTTTGAAATTTTTTTTTCGAATTTTTTTTAAAATTTTTTTTAATTTTTTTTTGAAAATTTTTTTTTTGAAATTTTTTTTTGAAAATTTTTTTTTTGAAATTTTTTTTTCGAAAATTTTTTGAGAATTTTTTTATTTTTTTTTGTTTTGAAATTTTTTTTTGAAAATTTTTTTTTTGAAATTTTTTTTTTCAATTTTTTTTTGAAAATTTTTTTTTTTGAAATTTTTTTTTCGAAAATTTTTTTTCGAATTTTTTTTAAAATTTTTTTTAAAATTTTTTTTGAAATTGAAATTTTTTTTTTTGAAATTTTTTTTTTTGAAATTTTTTTGTCGAATTTTTTTTTTATTTTTTTTAAATTTTTTTTTGAAAATTTTTTTTTTGAAATTTTTTTTTGAAAATTTTTTTTTTTGAAATTTTTTTTTTCGAAATTTTTTTGAGAATTTTTTTTTATTTCTTTTTAATTTTTTTTTATTTTTTTTGAAATTTTTTTTTTTAAATTTTTTTAAAATTTTTTTTTCGAAATTTTTTTTCGAATTTTTTTTTAAATTTTTTTTTGAAAATTTTTTTTTTTGAAATTTTTTTTTTCGAAATTTTTTTGAGATTTTTTTTTTATTTCTTTTTATTTTTTTTAAATTTTTTTTTGTTTTGAAATTTTTTTTTGGAATTTTTTCTGAATTTTTTTTTAAACTGTTTTTGAAATTTTTTTTTTGAAAATACTTTTTTTAATTTTTTTTTTAATTTTTTTTTAAATTTTTTTAAAATTTTTTTTTGAAAAATTTTTTTTTAAATTTCTTTTTTCGAAAATTTTTTGAAATTTTTTTTTAAAATTTTTTTTTTGAAATTTTTTTTTTATTTTTTATTTTTTTTTAAATTTTCTTTTTGAAATTTTTTTTCGAATTTTTTTTAAATTTTTTTTTGAATTTTTTTTTTCGAATTTTTATTTTAAAATTTTTTTTTGAAAATTTTTTTTTTGAAACTTTTTTTTTCAATTTTTTTTTGAAAAATTTTTTTTTTTAAATTTTTTTTTCGAAAATTTTTTTTTTGAAACTTTTTTTTGAAAATTTTTTTTTTTGAAATTTTTTTTTTCGAAAATTTTTTGAGATTTTTTTTTATTTTTTTTTTGTTTCGAAATTTTTTTTTGGAAATTTTTTTTTTGAAATTTTTTTTGAATTATTTTTAAATTTTTTTTTAAAATTTTTTTTTGAAAATTTTTTTTATTTAAATTTTTTTTTGAAAATTTTTTTTTGAAAATTTTTTTTTTCGAAAATTATTTTTCGAATTTTTTTTAAAATTTTAAAAAAATTTTTTTTTTTTTTTGAAAATTTTTTTTTCGAAATTTTTTTTTTGAATTTTTTTAAAATTTTTTTTCAATTTTTATTTGAAAATTTTTTTTTTGAAAATTTTTTTTTCAATTTTTTTTTGAAAATTTTTTTTTTTGAAATTTTTTTTTCGAAAATTTTTTTTCGAATTTTTTTTTAAAATTTTTTTTAAATTTTTTTTTAAATTAAAATTTTTTTTTCGAATTTTTTTTTTTTATTTTTTTTAAATTTTTTTTGAAATTTTTTTTTTTTTAAATTTTTTTTTTCGAAAATTTTTTTGAAATTTTTTTTTTTTATTTTTTTTTTGAAAATTTTTTTTTATTTTTTATTTTTTTTAAATTTTCTTTTTTCAAAAAATTTCAATTTTTTTTCGAATTTTTTTTAAATTTTTTTTTGAAATTTTTTTTTCGAAAATTTTTTTGAAATTTTTTTAAAAATTTTTTTTGAAAATTTTTTTTTGAAATTTTTTTTTTCGAAAAAATTTTTTTTTGTTTTGAAATTCTTTTTTGAAAAATTTTTTTTTTAAATTTTTTTTCGAATTTTTTTTAAAATTTTTTTAAAATTTTTTTTTGAAAATTTTTTTTTTGAAATTTTTTTTTGAAAATTTTTTTTTAAATTTTTTTTTGAAAATTTTTTTTTTGAAATTTTTTTTTGAAAATTTTTTTTTTTGAAATTTTTTTTTTCGAAATTTTTTTGAGAATTTTTTTTTATTTCTTTTTATTTTTTTTTAATTTTTTTTTTGAAAATTTTTTTTCGAAAATTTTTTTTCGAATTTTTTTTTAAATTTTTTATTAAATTTTTTTTGAAATTTTTTTTTTTGAAATTTTTTTTTGAAAATTTTTTTTTTCGAAATTTTTTTTTATATCTTTTTATTTTTTTTTATTTTTTTTGAAAATTTTTTTTTTTCAATTTTTTTAAAATTTTTTTTTCGAAATTTTTTTTCGAATTATTTTTTAAATTTTTTTTTTCGAAATTTTTTTTTCGAAATTTTTTTTTTCAATTTTTTTTTGAAAATTTTTTTTTCGAAAATTTTTTTTCGAATTTTTTTTTTAATTTTTTTTTGAAATTTTTTTAAAATTTTTTTTTGAAATTTTTTTTTTTTGAAATTTTTTTTTTCGAAAATTTTTTTTTCGAATTTTTTTTTTAAATTTTTTTAAAAATTTTTTTTGAAAATTTTTTTTTTTAAATTTTTTTTTGAAAATTTTTTTTTTAATTTTTTTTTGAAAATTTTTTTTTTGAAATTTTTTTTTGAAAATTTTTTTTTTTGAAATTTTTTTTTTCGAAATTTTTTTGAGATTTTTTTTTTATTTCTTTTTATTTTTTTTAAATTTTTTTTTGTTTTGAAATTTTCTTTTGGAATTTTTTCTGAATTTTTTTTTAAACTGTTTTTGAAATTTTTTTTTTGAAAATATTTTTTTTAATTTTTTTTTTAATTTTTTTTTAAATTTTTTTAAAATTTTTTTTTGAAAAATTTTTTTTTAAATTTCTTTTTTCGAAAATTTTTTGAAATTTTTTTTTTAAATTTTTTTTTTGAAATTTTTTTTTTATTTTTTATTTTTTTTTAAATTTTCTTTTTGAAATTTTTTTTCGAATTTTTTTAAAATTTTTTTTTGAATTTTTTTTTTCGAATTTTTATTTTAAAATTTTTTTTTGAAAATTTTTTTTTTGAAACTTTTTTTTTCAATTTTTTTTTGAAAAATTTTTTTTTTAATTTTTTTTTCGAAAATTTTTTTTCGAATTTTTTTTTTAATTTTTTTTAAATTTTTTTTTGAAATTGAAATTTTTTTATTAATTTTTTTATTAATTTTTTTATTAATTTTTTTTAAAAATTTTTTTGAAATTTTTTTTTTTGAAATTTTTTTGTCGAATTTTTTTTTATTTTTTTAAAATATTTTTTTGAAAATTTTTTTTTTGAAATTTTTTTTTGAAAAATTTTTTTTTTAAAATTTTTTTAAAATTTTTTTTTCGAAATTTTTTTTAAATTTTTTTTTGAAATTTTTTTAAAATTTTTTTTTGAAATTTTTTTTTTTTGAAATTTTTTTTTTCGAAAATTTTTTTTTCGAAATTTTTTTTTAAATTTTTTTAAAAATTTTTTTTGAAAATTTTTTTTTTGAAATTTTTTTTTGAAAATTTTTTTTTAAAATTTTTTTTTGAAAAATTTTTTTTTGAAATTTTTTTTTGAAAATTTTTTTTTTTGAAATTTTTTTTTTCGAAATTTTTTTGAGATTTTTTTTTTATTTCTTTTTATTTTTTTTAAATTTTTTTTTGTTTTGAATTTTTTTTTTGGAATTTTTTCTGAATTTTTTTTTAAACTGTTTTTGAAATTTTTTTTTTGAAAATATTTTTTTTAATTTTTTTTTAAATTTTTTTAAAATTTTTTTTTGAAAAATTTTTTTTTTAAATTTCTTTTTTCGAAAATTTTTTTGAAATTTTTTTTAAAATTTTTTTTGAAATTTTTTTTTTTGAAAATCTTTTTTTTGAAAATTTTTTTTTCGAAATTTTTTTTTTCAATTTTTTTTTGAAAATTTTTTTTTTTGAAATTTTTTTTTCGAAAATTTTTTTTCGAATTTTTTTTTTAATTTTTTTTAAAATTTTTTTTGAAATTGAAATTTTTTTTTCGAATTTTTTTTTATATTTTTTTTAAATTTTTTTTTGAAAATTTTTTTTTTTTAATTTTTTTTTTCGAAAATTTTTTTGAAATTTTTTTTTTTAATTTTTTTTTTGAAATTTTTTTTTTATTTTTTATTTTTTTTTAAATTTTCTATTTGAAATTTTTTTTCGAATTTTTTTTAAATTTTTTTTTGAAATTTTTTTTTCGAATTTTTTTTTTCGAATTTTTTTAAAATTTTTTTTAAATTTTTTTTTGAAAATTTTTTTTTGAAAAATTTTTTTTTTGAAATTTATTTTTTCGAAAAGTTTTTTGAAATTTTTTTTAAAATTTTTTTTGAAAATTTTTTTTTTTTTTATTTTTTTAATTTTTTTTCGAAATTTTTTTTCGAATTTTTTTTTAAATTTTTTTTGAAAATTTTTTTTTTGAAAATTTTTTTTTTGAAAATTTTTTTTTCGAAATTTTTTTTTCGAAATTTTTTTTTTCAATTTTTTTTTGAAAATTTTTTTTTTTTGAAATTTTTTTTTCGAAAATTTTTTTTCGAATTTTTTTTTAAATTTTTTTTAAAATTTTTTTTGAAATTGAAATTTTTTTTTTTATTTTTTTAAAATTTTTTTTTGAAATTTTTTTTTTTTTAATTTTTTTTTTCGAAAATTTTTTTGAAATTTTTTTTTTAAATTTTTTTTTTGAAAATTTTTTTTTATTTTTTATTTTTTTTTTAATTTTCTTTTTGAAATTTTTTTTCGAATTTTTTTTAAATTTTTTTTTGAAATTTTTTTTTCGAATTTTTTTTTTCGAATTTTTTTAAAATTTTTTTTAAATTTTTTTTTGAAAATTTTTTTTTTGAAATTTTTTTTTCGAATTTTTTTTAAAATTTTTTTTAAATTTTTTTTTGAAAATTTTTTTTTTGAAATTTTTTTTTGAAATTTTTTTTTTTTGAAATTTTTTTTTTTGAAAATTTTTTGAGAATTTTTTTTATTTTTTTTTGTTTTGAAATTTTTTTTTGAAAATTTTTTTTTTGAAATTTTTTTTTCGAATTTTTTTTAAAATTTTTTTTAATTTTTTTTTGAAAATTTTTTTTTTGAAATTTTTTTTTGAAAATTTTTTTTTTGAAATTTTTTTTTCGAAAATTTTTTGAGAATTTTTTTATTTTTTTTTGTTTTGAAATTTTTTTTTGAAAATTTTTTTTTTGAAATTTTTTTTTTCAATTTTTTTTTGAAAATTTTTTTTTTTGAAATTTTTTTTTCGAAAATTTTTTTTCGAATTTTTTTTAAAATTTTTTTTAAAATTTTTTTTGAAATTGAAATTTTTTTTTTTGAAATTTTTTTTTTTGAAATTTTTTTGTCGAATTTTTTTTTTATTTTTTTTAAATTTTTTTTTGAAAATTTTTTTTTTGAAATTTTTTTTTGAAAATTTTTTTTTTTGAAATTTTTTTTTTCGAAATTTTTTTGAGAATTTTTTTTTATTTCTTTTTAATTTTTTTTTATTTTTTTTGAAATTTTTTTTTTTAAATTTTTTTAAAATTTTTTTTTCGAAATTTTTTTTCGAATTTTTTTTTAAATTTTTTTTTGAAAATTTTTTTTTTTGAAATTTTTTTTTTCGAAATTTTTTTGAGATTTTTTTTTTATTTCTTTTTATTTTTTTTAAATTTTTTTTTGTTTTGAAATTTTTTTTTGGAATTTTTTCTGAATTTTTTTTTAAACTGTTTTTGAAATTTTTTTTTTGAAAATACTTTTTTTAATTTTTTTTTTAATTTTTTTTTAAATTTTTTTAAAATTTTTTTTTGAAAAATTTTTTTTTAAATTTCTTTTTTCGAAAATTTTTTGAAATTTTTTTTTAAAATTTTTTTTTTGAAATTTTTTTTTTATTTTTTATTTTTTTTTAAATTTTCTTTTTGAAATTTTTTTTCGAATTTTTTTTAAATTTTTTTTTGAATTTTTTTTTTCGAATTTTCATTTTAAAATTTTTTTTTGAAAATTTTTTTTTTGAAACTTTTTTTTTCAATTTTTTTTTGAAAAATTTTTTTTTTTAATTTTTTTTTCGAAAATTTTTTTTCGAATTTTTTTTTTAATTTTTCTTAAATTTTTTTTTGAAATTGAAATTTTTTTATTAATTTTTTTATTAATTTTTTTATTAATTTTTTTAAAAATTTTTTTTGAAATTTTTTTTTTGAAATTTTTTTTTGAAAAATTTTTTTTTTTTTATTTTTTTAAAATTTTTTTTTCGAAATTTTTTTTAAATTTTTTTTTGAAATTTTTTTAAAATTTTTTTTTGAAATTTTTTTTTTTGAAATTTTTTTTTTCGAAAATTTTTTTTTCGAAATTTTTTTTTTAATTTTTTTAAAAATTTTTTTTGAAAATTTTTTTTTCGAAATTTTTTTTTGAAAATTTTTTTTTTTTAATTTTTTTTTGAAAATTTTTTTTTTGAAATTTTTTTTTGAAAATTTTTTTTTTTGAAATTTTTTTTTTCGAAATTTTTTTGAGATTTTTTTTTTATTTTTTTTAAATTTTTTTTGTTTTGAATTTTTTTTTTGGAATTTTTTCTGAATTTTTTTTTAAACTGTTTTTGAAATTTTTTTTTTGAAAATATTTTTTTAAATTTTTTTTTAAATTTTTTTAAAATTTTTTTTTGAAAAATTTTTTTTTTAAATTTCTTTTTCGAAAATTTTTTTTTTTGAAAATCTTTTTTTTGAAAATTTTTTTTTCGAAATTTTTTTTTCGAAATTTTTTTTTTCAATTTTTTTTTGAAAATTTTTTTTTTTGAAATTTTTTTTTCGAAAATTTTTTTTCGAATTTTTTTTTAAATTTTTTTAAAAATTTTTTTTGAAATTGAAATTTTTTTTTCGAATTTTTTTTTATATTTTTTTTAAATTTTTTTTTAAAAATTTTTTTTTTTAAATTTTTTTTTTCGAAATTTTTTTTTTATTTTTTATTTTTTTTTAAATTTTCTATTTGAAATTTTTTTTCGAATTTTTTTTAAATTTTTTTTTGAAATTTTTTTTTCGAATTTTTTTTTTCGAATTTTTTTAAAATTTTTTTTAAATTTTTTTTTGAAAATTTTTTTTTGAAAAATTTTTTTTTTGAAATTTATTTTTTCGAAAAGTTTTTTGAAATTTTTTTTAAAATTTTTTTTGAAAATTTTTTTTTTTTTTATTTTTTTAATTTTTTTTCGAAATTTTTTTTCGAATTTTTTTTAAAATTTTTTTTGAAAATTTTTTTTTTGGAAATTTTTTTTTTGAAAATTTTTTTTTCGAAATTTTTTTTTCGAAATTTTTTTTTTCAATTTTTTTTTGAAAATTTTTTTTTTTTGAAATTTTTTTTTCGAAAATTTTTTTTCGAATTTTTTTTAAAATTTTTTTTAAAATTTTTTTTGAAATTGAAATTTTTTTTTCGAATTTTTTTTTTTATTTTTTTTAAATTTTTTTTTGAAATTTTTTTTTTTTTTATTTTTTTTTTCGAAAATTTTTTTGAAATTTTTTTTTAAATTTTTTTTTTGAAAATTTTTTTTTATTTTTTATTTTTTTTTAATTTTCTTTTTGAAATTTTTTTTCGAATTTTTTTTAAATTTTTTTTTGAAATTTTTTTTAAATTTTTTTTTGAAATTTTTTTTTTTTGAAATTTTTTTTTTCGAAAATTTTTTTTTCGAATTTTTTTTTTAAATTTTTTTAAAAATTTTTTTTGAAAAATTTTTTTTTTAAATTTTTTTTTGAAAATTTTTTTTTAAATTTTTTTTTGAAAATTTTTTTTTTTGAAATTTTTTTTTTCGAAATTTTTTTGAGATTTTTTTTTTATTTCTTTTTATTTTTTTAAAATTTTTTTTTGGAATTTTTTCTGAATTTTTTTTTAAACTGTTTTTGAAATTTTTTTTTTGAAGATATTTTTTTTAATTTTTTTTTTAATTTTTTTTTTAATTTTTTTAAAATTTTTTTTTGAAAAATTTTTTTTTAAATTTCTTTTTTCGAAAATTTTTTGAAATTTTTTTTTAAAATTTTTTTTTTGAAATTTTTTTTTTATTTTTTATTTTTTTTTAAATTTTCTTTTTGAAATTTTTTTTCGAATTTTTTTTTAAATTTTTTTTTGAATTTTTTTTTTCGAATTTTTTTAAAATTATTTTAAAATTTTTTTTTGAAAATTTTTTTTTTGAAACTTTTTTTTGAAAATTTTTTTTTTTGAAATTTTTTTTTTCGAAAATTTTTTTCGAATTTTTTTTTTTATTTTTTTTTGAAATTTTTTTTAAATTTTTTTTTGAAATTTTTTTTTTTTGAAATTTTTTTTTTCGAAAATTTTTTTTTCGAATTTTTTTTTAAAATTTTTTTAAAAATTTTTTTTGAAAAATTTTTTTAAAAATTTTTTTTGAAAAATTTTTTTTTTTAATTTTTTTTTGAAAATTTTTTTTTTAATTTTTTTTTGAAAATTTTTTTTTTTGAAATTTTTTTTTTCGAAATTTTTTTGAGATTTTTTTTTTATTTCTTTTTATTTTTTTAAAATTTTTTTTTGTTTTGAAATTTTTTTTTGGAATTTTTTCTGAATTTTTTTTTAAACTGTTTTTGAAATTTTTTTTTTGAAAATATTTTTTTTAATTTTTTTTTTAATTTTTTTTTAAATTTTTTTAAAATTTTTTTTTGAAAAATTTTTTTTTAAATTTCTTTTTTCGAAAATTTTTTGAGAATTTTTTTATTTTTTTTTGTTTTGAAATTTTTTTTTGAAAATTTTTTTTTTGAAATTTTTTTTTTCAATTTTTTTTTGAAAATTTTTTTTTTTGAAATTTTTTTTTCGAAAATTTTTTTTCGAATTTTTTTTAAAATTTTTTTTAAAATTTTTTTTGAAATTGAAATTTTTTTTTTTGAAATTTTTTTTTTTGAAATTTTTTTGTCGAATTTTTTTTTTATTTTTTTTAAATTTTTTTTTGAAAATTTTTTTTTTGAAATTTTTTTTTGAAAATTTTTTTTTTTGAAATTTTTTTTTTCGAAATTTTTTTGAGAATTTTTTTTTATTTCTTTTTAATTTTTTTTTATTTTTTTTGAAATTTTTTTTTTTAAATTTTTTTAAAATTTTTTTTTCGAAATTTTTTTTCGAATTTTTTTTTAAATTTTTTTTTGAAAATTTTTTTTTTTGAAATTTTTTTTTTCGAAATTTTTTTGAGATTTTTTTTTTATTTCTTTTTATTTTTTTTAAATTTTTTTTTGTTTTGAAATTTTTTTTTGGAATTTTTTCTGAATTTTTTTTTAAACTGTTTTTGAAATTTTTTTTTTGAAAATACTTTTTTTAATTTTTTTTTTAATTTTTTTTTAAATTTTTTTAAAATTTTTTTTTGAAAAATTTTTTTTTAAATTTCTTTTTTCGAAAATTTTTTGAAATTTTTTTTTAAAATTTTTTTTTTGAAATTTTTTTTTTATTTTTTATTTTTTTTTAAATTTTCTTTTTGAAATTTTTTTTCGAATTTTTTTTAAATTTTTTTTTGAATTTTTTTTTTCGAATTTTCATTTTAAAATTTTTTTTTGAAAATTTTTTTTTTGAAACTTTTTTTTTCAATTTTTTTTTGAAAAATTTTTTTTTTTAAATTTTTTTTTCGAAAATTTTTTTTCGAATTTTTTTTTTAATTTTTCTTAAATTTTTTTTTGAAATTGAAATTTTTTTATTAATTTTTTTATTAATTTTTTTATTAATTTTTTTAAAAATTTTTTTTGAAATTTTTTTTTTGAAATTTTTTTTTGAAAAATTTTTTTTTTTTTATTTTTTTAAAATTTTTTTTTCGAAATTTTTTTTAAATTTTTTTTTGAAATTTTTTTAAAATTTTTTTTTGAAATTTTTTTTTTTGAAATTTTTTTTTTCGAAAATTTTTTTTCGAAATTTTTTTTTTAATTTTTTTAAAAATTTTTTTTGAAAATTTTTTTTTTGAAATTTTTTTTTGAAAATTTTTTTTTTTTAATTTTTTTTTGAAAATTTTTTTTTTGAAATTTTTTTTTGAAAATTTTTTTTTTTGAAATTTTTTTTTTCGAAATTTTTTTGAGATTTTTTTTTTATTTTTTTTAAATTTTTTTTGTTTTGAATTTTTTTTTTGGAATTTTTTCTGAATTTTTTTTTAAACTGTTTTTGAAATTTTTTTTTTGAAAATATTTTTTTAAATTTTTTTTTAAATTTTTTTAAAATTTTTTTTTGAAAAATTTTTTTTTTAAATTTCTTTTTCGAAAATTTTTTTTTTTGAAAATCTTTTTTTTGAAAATTTTTTTTTCGAAATTTTTTTTTCGAAATTTTTTTTTTCAATTTTTTTTTGAAAATTTTTTTTTTTGAAATTTTTTTTTCGAAAATTTTTTTTCGAATTTTTTTTTAAATTTTTTTAAAAATTTTTTTTGAAATTGAAATTTTTTTTTCGAATTTTTTTTTATATTTTTTTTAAATTTTTTTTTAAAAATTTTTTTTTTTAAATTTTTTTTTTCGAAATTTTTTTTTTATTTTTTATTTTTTTTTTAATTTTCTATTTGAAATTTTTTTTCGAATTTTTTTTAAATTTTTTTTTGAAATTTTTTTTTCGAATTTTTATTTTCGAATTTTTTTAAAATTTTTTTTAAATTTTTTTTTGAAAATTTTTTTTTGAAAAATTTTTTTTTTGAAATTTATTTTTTCGAAAAGTTTTTTGAAATTTTTTTTTAAATTTTTTTTGAAATTTTTTTTTTTTTTTTTTTTTTTAATTTTTTTTCGAAATTTTTTTTCGAATTTTTTTTAAAATTTTTTTTGAAAATTTTTTTTTTGGAAATTTTTTTTTTGAAAATTTTTTTTTCGAAATTTTTTTTTCGAAATTTTTTTTTTCAATTTTTTTTTGAAAATTTTTTTTTTTTGAAATTTTTTTTTCGAAAATTTTTTTTCGAATTTTTTTTAAATTTTTTTTTAAAATTTTTTTTGAAATTGAAATTTTTTTTTCGAATTTTTTTTTTTATTTTTTTTAAATTTTTTTTTGAAATTTTTTTTTTTTTATTTTTTTTTTCGAAAATTTTTTTGAAATTTTTTTTTAAATTTTTTTTTTGAAAATTTTTTTTTATTTTTTATTTTTTTTTAATTTTCTTTTTGAAATTTTTTTTCGAATTTTTTTTAAATTTTTTTTTGAAATTTTTTTTAAATTTTTTTTTGAATTTTTTTTTTTTTGAAATTTTTTTTTTCGAAAATTTTTTTTTCGAATTTTTTTTTAAAATTTTTTTAAAAATTTTTTTTGAAAAATTTTTTTTTTAAATTTTTTTTTGAAAATTTTTTTTTAAATTTTTTTTTGAAAATTTTTTTTTTTGAAATTTTTTTTTTCGAAATTTTTTTGAGATTTTTTTTTTATTTCTTTTTATTTTTTTAAAATTTTTTTTTGTTTTGAAATTTTTTTTTGGAATTTTTTCTGAATTTTTTTTTAAACTGTTTTTGAAATTTTTTTTTTGAAAATATTTTTTTTAATTTTTTTTTAAATTTTTTTAAAATTTTTTTTTGAAAAATTTTTTTTTAAATTTCTTTTTTCGAAAATTTTTTGAAATTTTTTTTTAAAATTTTTTTTTTGAAATTTTTTTTTTATTTTTTATTTTTTTTTAAATTTTCTTTTTGAAATTTTTTTTCGAATTTTTTTTTAAATTTTTTTTTGAATTTTTTTTTTCGAATTTTTTTAAAATTATTTTAAAATTTTTTTTTGAAAATTTTTTTTTTGAAACTTTTTTTTGAAAATTTTTTTTTTTGAAATTTTTTTTTTCGAAAATTTTTTTCGAATTTTTTTTTTTATTTTTTTTTGAAATTTTTTTTAAATTTTTTTTTGAAATTTTTTTTTTTTGAAATTTTTTTTTTCGAAAATTTTTTTTTCGAATTTTTTTTTAAAATTTTTTTAAAAATTTTTTTTGAAAAATTTTTTTAAAAATTTTTTTTGAAAAATTTTTTTTTTAAATTTTTTTTTGAAAATTTTTTTTTAAATTTTTTTTTGAAAATTTTTTTTTTTGAAATTTTTTTTTTCGAAATTTTTTTGAGATTTTTTTTTTATTTCTTTTTATTTTTTTAAAATTTTTTTTTGTTTTGAAATTTTTTTTTGAATTTTTTCTGAATTTTTTTTTAAACTGTTTTTGAAATTTTTTTTTTGAAAATATTTTTTTTAATTTTTTTTTTAATTTTTTTTTAAATTTTTTTAAAATTTTTTTTTGAAAAATTTTTTTTTAAATTTCTTTTTTCGAAAATTTTTTGAAATTTTTTTTTAAAATTTTTTTTTTGAAATTTTTTTTTTATTTTTTATTTTTTTTTAAATTTTCTTTTTGAAATTTTTTTTCGAATTTTTTTTTAAATTTTTTTTTGAATTTTTTTTTTCGAATTTTTTTAAAATTATTTTAAAATTTTTTTTTGAAAATTTTTTTTTTGAAACTTTTTTTTGAAAATTTTTTTTTTTGAAATTTTTTTTTTCGAAAATGTTTTGAGATTTTTTTTTATTTTTTTTTTGTTTCGAAATTTTTTTTTGGAAATTTTTTTTTTGAAATTTTTTTTGAATTATTTTTAAATTTTTTTTTAAAATTTTTTTTTGAAAATTTTTTTTATTTAAATTTTTTTTTGAAAATTTTTTTTTGAAAATTTTTTTTTTCGAAAATTATTTTTCGAATTTTTTTTAAAATTTTAAAAAAATTTTTTTTTTTTTTTGAAAATTTTTTTTTCGAAATTTTTTTTTTGAATTTTTTTAAAATTTTTTTTCAATTTTTTTTTGAAAATTTTTTTTTTGAAAATTTTTTTTTCAATTTTTTTTTGAAAATTTTTTTTTTTTGAAATTTTTTTTTCGAAAATTTTTTTTCGAATTTTTTTTTAAAATTTTTTTTAAATTTTTTTTTAAATTAAAATTTTTTTTTCGAATTTTTTTTTTTTATTTTTTTTAAATTTTTTTTTGAAATTTTTTTTTTTTTAATTTTTTTTTTTCGAAAATTTTTTTGAAATTTTTTTTTTTATTTTTTTTTTGAAAATTTTTTTTTATTTTTTATTTTTTTTAAATTTTCTTTTTTCAAAAAATTTCAATTTTTTTTCGAATTTTTTTTAAATTTTTTTTTGAAATTTTTTTTTCGAAAATTTTTTTGAAATTTTTTTAAAAATTTTTTTTGAAAATTTTTTTTTGAAATTTTTTTTTTCGAAAAAATTTTTTTTTGTTTTGAAATTCTTTTTTGAAAAATTTTTTTTTAAAATTTTTTTTCGAATTTTTTTTAAAATTTTTTTAAAATTTTTTTTTTGAAAATTTTTTTTTCGAAATTTTTTTTTCGAAATTTTTTTTTTAATTTTTTTAAAATTTTTTTTTGAAAATTTTTTTTTTGAAATTTTTTTTTGAAAATTTTTTTTTTAATTTTTTTTTGAAAATTTTTTTTTTGAAATTTTTTTTTGAAAATTTTTTTTTTTGAAATTTTTTTTTTCGAAATTTTTTTGAGAATTTTTTTTTATTTCTTTTTATTTTTTTTAAATTTTTTTTTTGAAAATTTTTTTTCGAAAATTTTTTTTCGAATTTTTTTTTTAATTTTTTATTAAATTTTTTTTGAAATTTT
>CALYCE020000006.1:0-32500 GCA_944452925.2 Chrysolina oricalcia | reverse complement strand
TAAAATTTTTTTTCGAATTTTTTTTAAAATTTTTTTAAAATTTTTTTTTTGAAAATTTTTTTTTCGAAATTTTTTTTTCGAAATTTTTTTTTTAATTTTTTTAAAATTTTTTTTTGAAAATTTTTTTTTTGAAATTTTTTTTTGAAAATTTTTTTTTTAATTTTTTTTTGAAAATTTTTTTTTTGAAATTTTTTTTTGAAAATTTTTTTTTTTGAAATTTTTTTTTTCGAAATTTTTTTGAGAATTTTTTTTTATTTCTTTTTATTTTTTTTAAATTTTTTTTTTGAAAATTTTTTTTCGAAAATTTTTTTTCGAATTTTTTTTTTAATTTTTTATTAAATTTTTTTTGAAATTTTTTTTTTTGAAATTTTTTTTTGAAAATTTTTTTTTTCGAAATTTTTTTTTATATCTTTTTATTTTTTTTTATTTTTTTTGAAAATTTTTTTTTTTCAATTTTTTTAAAATTTTTTTTTCGAAATTTTTTTTCGAATTTTTTTTTAAATTTTTTTTTTCGAAATTTTTTTTTCGAAATTTTTTTTTTCAATTTTTTTTTGAAAATTTTTTTTTCGAAAATTTTTTTTCGAATTTTTTTTTAAATTTTTTTTTGAAATTTTTTTAAAATTTTTTTTTGAAATTTTTTTTTTTTGAAATTTTTTTTTTCGAAAATTTTTTTTTCGAATTTTTTTTTAAAATTTTTTTAAAAATTTTTTTTGAAAATTTTTTTTTTTAAATTTTTTTTTGAAAATTTTTTTTTTAATTTTTTTTTGAAAATTTTTTTTTTGAAATTTTTTTTTGAAAATTTTTTTTTTTGAAATTTTTTTTTTCGAAATTTTTTTGAGATTTTTTTTTTATTTCTTTTTATTTTTTTTAAATTTTTTTTTGTTTTGAAATTTTCTTTTGGAATTTTTTCTGAATTTTTTTTTAAACTGTTTTTGAAATTTTTTTTTTGAAAATATTTTTTTAAATTTTTTTTTAAATTTTTTTTTAATTTTTTTAAAATTTTTTTTTGAAAAATTTTTTTTTAAATTTCTTTTTTCGAAAATTTTTTGAAATTTTTTTTTAAAATTTTTTTTTTAATTTTTCTTAAATTTTTTTTTGAAATTGAAATTTTTTTATTAATTTTTTTATTAATTTTTTTATTAATTTTTTTAAAAATTTTTTTTGAAATTTTTTTTTTGAAATTTTTTTTTGAAAAATTTTTTTTTTTTTATTTTTTTAAAATTTTTTTTTCGAAATTTTTTTTAAATTTTTTTTTGAAATTTTTTTAAAATTTTTTTTTGAAATTTTTTTTTTTGAAATTTTTTTTTTCGAAAATTTTTTTTCGAAATTTTTTTTTAAATTTTTTTAAAAATTTTTTTTGAAAATTTTTTTTTTGAAATTTTTTTTTGAAAATTTTTTTTTTTTAATTTTTTTTTGAAAATTTTTTTTTTGAAATTTTTTTTTGAAAATTTTTTTTTTTGAAATTTTTTTTTTCGAAATTTTTTTGAGATTTTTTTTTTATTTTTTTTAAATTTTTTTTGTTTTGAATTTTTTTTTTGGAATTTTTTCTGAATTTTTTTTTAAACTGTTTTTGAAATTTTTTTTTTGAAAATATTTTTTTAAATTTTTTTTTAAATTTTTTTAAAATTTTTTTTTGAAAAATTTTTTTTTTAAATTTCTTTTTCGAAAATTTTTTTTTTTGAAAATCTTTTTTTTGAAAATTTTTTTTTCGAAATTTTTTTTTCGAAATTTTTTTTTTCAATTTTTTTTTGAAAATTTTTTTTTTTGAAATTTTTTTTTCGAAAATTTTTTTTCGAATTTTTTTTTAAATTTTTTTAAAAATTTTTTTTGAAATTGAAATTTTTTTTTCGAATTTTTTTTTATATTTTTTTTAAATTTTTTTTTAAAAATTTTTTTTTTTAAATTTTTTTTTTCGAAATTTTTTTTTTATTTTTTATTTTTTTTTAAATTTTCTATTTGAAATTTTTTTTCGAATTTTTTTTAAATTTTTTTTTGAAATTTTTTTTTCGAATTTTTATTTTCGAATTTTTTTAAAATTTTTTTTAAATTTTTTTTTGAAAATTTTTTTTTGAAAAATTTTTTTTTTGAAATTTATTTTTTCGAAAAGTTTTTTGAAATTTTTTTTTAAATTTTTTTTGAAAATTTTTTTTTTTTTTTTTTTTTTAATTTTTTTTCGAAATTTTTTTTCGAATTTTTTTTAAAATTTTTTTTGAAAATTTTTTTTTTGGAAATTTTTTTTTTGAAAATTTTTTTTTCGAAATTTTTTTTTCGAAATTTTTTTTTTCAATTTTTTTTTGAAAATTTTTTTTTTTTGAAATTTTTTTTTCGAAAATTTTTTTTCGAATTTTTTTTAAAATTTTTTTTAAAATTTTTTTTGAAATTGAAATTTTTTTTTCGAATTTTTTTTTTTATTTTTTTTAAATTTTTTTTTGAAATTTTTTTTTTTTTTATTTTTTTTTTCGAAAATTTTTTTGAAATTTTTTTTTAAATTTTTTTTTTGAAAATTTTTTTTTATTTTTTATTTTTTTTTAATTTTCTTTTTGAAATTTTTTTTCGAATTTTTTTTAAATTTTTTTTTGAAATTTTTTTTAAATTTTTTTTTGAAATTTTTTTTTTTTGAAATTTTTTTTTTCGAAAATTTTTTTTTCGAATTTTTTTTTAAAATTTTTTTAAAAATTTTTTTTGAAAAATTTTTTTTTTAAATTTTTTTTTGAAAATTTTTTTTTAAATTTTTTTTTGAAAATTTTTTTTTTTGAAATTTTTTTTTTCGAAATTTTTTTGAGATTTTTTTTTTATTTCTTTTTATTTTTTTAAAATTTTTTTTTGGTTTGAAATTTTTTTTTGGAATTTTTTCTGAATTTTTTTTTAAACTGTTTTTGAAATTTTTTTTTTGAAAATATTTTTTTTAATTTTTTTTTTAATTTTTTTTTAAATTTTTTTAAAATTTTTTTTTGAAAAATTTTTTTTTAAATTTCTTTTTTCGAAAATTTTTTGAAATTTTTTTTTAAAATTTTTTTTTTGAAATTTTTTTTTTATTTTTTATTTTTTTTTAAATTTTCTTTTTGAAATTTTTTTTCGAATTTTTTTTTAAATTTTTTTTTGAATTTTTTTTTTCGAATTTTTTTAAAATTATTTTAAAATTTTTTTTTGAAAATTTTTTTTTTGAAACTTTTTTTTGAAAATTTTTTTTTTTGAAATTTTTTTTTTCGAAAATTTTTTTCGAATTTTTTTTTTTATTTTTTTTTGAAATTTTTTTTAAATTTTTTTTTGAAATTTTTTTTTTTTGAAATTTTTTTTTTCGAAAATTTTTTTTTCGAATTTTTTTTTAAAATTTTTTTAAAAATTTTTTTTGAAAAATTTTTTTAAAAATTTTTTTTGAAAAATTTTTTTTTTAAATTTTTTTTTGAAAATTTTTTTTTAAATTTTTTTTTGAAAATTTTTTTTTTTGAAATTTTTTTTTTCGAAATTTTTTTGAGATTTTTTTTTATTTCTTTTTATTTTTTTAAAATTTTTTTTTGTTTTGAAATTTTTTTTTGGAATTTTTTCTGAATTTTTTTTTAAACTGTTTTTGAAATTTTTTTTTTGAAAATATTTTTTTAAATTTTTTTTTTAATTTTTTTTAAAATTTTTTTAAAATTTTTTTTTGAAAAATTTTTTTTTAAATTTCTTTTTTCGAAAATTTTTTGAAATTTTTTTTTAAAATTTTTTTTTTGAAATTTTTTTTTTATTTTTTATTTTTTTTTAAATTTTCTTTTTGAAATTTTTTTTCGAATTTTTTTTTAAATTTTTTTTTGAATTTTTTTTTTCGAATTTTTTTAAAATTATTTTAAAATTTTTTTTTGAAAATTTTTTTTTTGAAACTTTTTTTTGAAAATTTTTTTTTTTGAAATTTTTTTTTTCGAAAATTTTTTGAGATTTTTTTTTATTTTTTTTTTGTTTCGAAATTTTTTTTTGGAAATTTTTTTTTTGAAATTTTTTTTGAATTATTTTTAAATTTTTTTTTTAAATTTTTTTTTGAAAATTTTTTTTATTTAAATTTTTTTTTGAAAATTTTTTTTTGAAAATTTTTTTTTTCGAAAATTATTTTTCGAATTTTTTTTAAAATTTTAAAAAAATTTTTTTTTTTTTTTGAAAATTTTTTTTTCGAAATTTTTTTTTTGAATTTTTTTAAAATTTTTTTTCAATTTTTTTTTGAAAATTTTTTTTTTGAAAATTTTTTTTTCAATTTTTTTTTGAAAATTTTTTTTTTTTGAAATTTTTTTTTCGAAAATTTTTTTTCGAATTTTTTTTTAAAATTTTTTTTAAATTTTTTTTTAAATTAAAATTTTTTTTTCGAATTTTTTTTTTTTATTTTTTTTAAATTTTTTTTTGAAATTTTTTTTTTTTTAATTTTTTTTTTTCGAAAATTTTTTTGAAATTTTTTTTTTTTATTTTTTTTTTGAAAATTTTTTTTTATTTTTTATTTTTTTTAAATTTTCTTTTTTCAAAAAATTTCAATTTTTTTTCGAATTTTTTTTAAATTTTTTTTTGAAATTTTTTTTTCGAAATTTTTTTTTTCAATTTTTTTTTGAAAATTTTTTTTTTTTGAAATTTTTTTTTCGAAAATTTTTTTTCGAATTTTTTTTAAAATTTTTTTTAAAATTTTTTTTGAAATTGAAATTTTTTTTTCGAATTTTTTTTTTTATTTTTTTTAAATTTTTTTTTGAAATTTTTTTTTTTTTTATTTTTTTTTTCGAAAATTTTTTTGAAATTTTTTTTTAAATTTTTTTTTTGAAAATTTTTTTTTATTTTTTATTTTTTTTTAATTTTCTTTTTGAAATTTTTTTTCGAATTTTTTTTAAATTTTTTTTTGAAATTTTTTTTAAATTTTTTTTTGAAATTTTTTTTTTTTGAAATTTTTTTTTTCGAAAATTTTTTTTTCGAATTTTTTTTTAAAATTTTTTTAAAAATTTTTTTTGAAAAATTTTTTTTTTAAATTTTTTTTTGAAAATTTTTTTTTAAATTTTTTTTTAAATTTTTTTTTGAATTTTTTTTTTCGAATTTTTTTAAAATTATTTTAAAATTTTTTTTTGAAAATTTTTTTTTTGAAACTTTTTTTTGAAAATTTTTTTTTTTGAAATTTTTTTTTTCGAAAATTTTTTTCGAATTTTTTTTTTTATTTTTTTTTGAAATTTTTTTTAAATTTTTTTTTGAAATTTTTTTTTTTTGAAATTTTTTTTTTCGAAAATTTTTTTTTCGAATTTTTTTTTAAAATTTTTTTAAAAATTTTTTTTGAAAAATTTTTTTAAAAATTTTTTTTGAAAAATTTTTTTTTTAAATTTTTTTTTGAAAATTTTTTTTTAAATTTTTTTTTGAAAATTTTTTTTTTTGAAATTTTTTTTTTCGAAATTTTTTTGAGATTTTTTTTTTATTTCTTTTTATTTTTTTAAAATTTTTTTTTGTTTTGAAATTTTTTTTTGGAATTTTTTCTGAATTTTTTTTTAAACTGTTTTTGAAATTTTTTTTTTGAAAATATTTTTTTTAATTTTTTTTTTAATTTTTTTTTAAATTTTTTTAAAATTTTTTTTTGAAAAATTTTTTTTTAAATTTCTTTTTTCGAAAATTTTTTGAAATTTTTTTTTAAAATTTTTTTTTTGAAATTTTTTTTTTATTTTTTATTTTTTTTTAAATTTTCTTTTTGAAATTTTTTTTCGAATTTTTTTTTAAATTTTTTTTTGAATTTTTTTTTTCGAATTTTTTTAAAATTATTTTAAAATTTTTTTTTGAAAATTTTTTTTTTGAAACTTTTTTTTGAAAATTTTTTTTTTTGAAATTTTTTTTTTCGAAAATTTTTTGAGATTTTTTTTTATTTTTTTTTTGTTTCGAAATTTTTTTTTGGAAATTTTTTTTTTGAAATTTTTTTTGAATTATTTTTAAATTTTTTTTTTAAATTTTTTTTTGAAAATTTTTTTTATTTAAATTTTTTTTTGAAAATTTTTTTTTGAAAATTTTTTTTTTCGAAAATTATTTTTCGAATTTTTTTTAAAATTTTAAAAAAATTTTTTTTTTTTTTTGAAAATTTTTTTTTCGAAATTTTTTTTTTGAATTTTTTTAAAATTTTTTTTCAATTTTTTTTTGAAAATTTTTTTTTTGAAAATTTTTTTTTCAATTTTTTTTTGAAAATTTTTTTTTTTTGAAATTTTTTTTTCGAAAATTTTTTTTCGAATTTTTTTTTAAAATTTTTTTTAAATTTTTTTTTAAATTAAAATTTTTTTTTCGAATTTTTTTTTTTTATTTTTTTTAAATTTTTTTTTGAAATTTTTTTTTTTTTAATTTTTTTTTTTCGAAAATTTTTTTGAAATTTTTTTTTTTTATTTTTTTTTTGAAAATTTTTTTTTATTTTTTATTTTTTTTAAATTTTCTTTTTTCAAAAAATTTCAATTTTTTTTCGAATTTTTTTTAAATTTTTTTTTGAAATTTTTTTTTCGAAAATTTTTTTGAAATTTTTTTAAAAATTTTTTTTGAAAATTTTTTTTTGAAATTTTTTTTTTCGAAAAAATTTTTTTTTGTTTTGAAATTCTTTTTTGAAAAATTTTTTTTTAAAATTTTTTTTCGAATTTTTTTTAAAATTTTTTTAAAATTTTTTTTTTGAAAATTTTTTTTTCGAAATTTTTTTTTCGAAATTTTTTTTTTAATTTTTTTAAAATTTATTTTTTGAAAATTTTTTTTTTGAAATTTTTTTTTGAAAATTTTTTTTTTAATTTTTTTTTGAAAATTTTTTTTTTGAAATTTTTTTTTGAAAATTTTTTTTTTTGAAATTTTTTTTTTCGAAATTTTTTTGAGAATTTTTTTTTATTTCTTTTTATTTTTTTTAAATTTTTTTTTTGAAAATTTTTTTTCGAAAATTTTTTTTCGAATTTTTTTTTTAATTTTTTATTAAATTTTTTTTGAAATTTTTTTTTTTGAAATTTTTTTTTGAAAATTTTTTTTTTCGAAATTTTTTTTTATATCTTTTTATTTTTTTTTATTTTTTTTGAAAATTTTTTTTTTTCAATTTTTTTAAAATTTTTTTTTCGAAATTTTTTTTCGAATTTTTTTTTAAATTTTTTTTTTCGAAATTTTTTTTTCGAAATTTTTTTTTTCAATTTTTTTTTGAAAATTTTTTTTTCGAAAATTTTTTTTCGAATTTTTTTTTTAATTTTTTTTTGAAATTTTTTTAAAATTTTTTTTTGAAATTTTTTTTTTTTGAAATTTTTTTTTTCGAAAATTTTTTTTTCGAATTTTTTTTTAAAATTTTTTTAAAAATTTTTTTTGAAAATTTTTTTTTTTAAATTTTTTTTTGAAAATTTTTTTTTTAATTTTTTTTTGAAAATTTTTTTTTGAAATTTTTTTTTGAAAATTTTTTTTTTTGAAATTTTTTTTTTCGAAATTTTTTTGAGATTTTTTTTTTATTTCTTTTTATTTTTTTTAAATTTTTTTTTGTTTTGAAATTTTCTTTTGGAATTTTTTCTGAATTTTTTTTTAAACTGTTTTTGAAATTTTTTTTTTGAAAATATTTTTTTAAATTTTTTTTTTAATTTTTTTTAAAATTTTTTTAAAATTTTTTTTTGAAAAATTTTTTTTTAAATTTCTTTTTTCGAAAATTTTTTCAAATTTTTTTTTAAAATTTTTTTTTTGAAATTTTTTTTTTATTTTTTATTTTTTTTTAAATTTTCTTTTTGAAATTTTTTTTCGAATTTTTTTTAAATTTTTTTTTGAATTTTTTTTTTCGAATTTTTATTTTAAAATTTTTTTTTGAAAATTTTTTTTTTGAAACTTTTTTTTTCAATTTTTTTTTGAAAAATTTTTTTTTTTAATTTTTTTTTCGAAAATTTTTTTTCGAATTTTTTTTTAAATTTTTTTTAAATTTTTTTTTGAAATTGAAATTTTTTTATTAATTTTTTTATTAATTTTTTTTTAAATTTTTTTTGAAATTTTTTTTTTTGAAATTTTTTTGTCGAATTTTTTTTTATTTTTTTAAAATATTTTTTTGAAAATTTTTTTTTTGAAATTTTTTTTTGAAAAATTTTTTTTTTAAAATTTTTTTAAAATTTTTTTTTCGAAATTTTTTTTAAATTTTTTTTTGAAATTTTTTTAAAATTTTTTTTTGAAATTTTTTTTTTTTGAAATTTTTTTTTTCGAAAATTTTTTTTTCGAAATTTTTTTTTAAATTTTTTTAAAAATTTTTTTTGAAAATTTTTTTTTTGAAATTTTTTTTTGAAAATTTTTTTTTTTAATTTTTTTTTGAAAAATTTTTTTTTGAAATTTTTTTTTGAAAATTTTTTTTTTTGAAATTTTTTTTTTCGAAATTTTTTTGAGATTTTTTTTTTATTTCTTTTTATTTTTTTTAAATTTTTTTTTGTTTTGAATTTTTTTTTTGGAATTTTTTCTGAATTTTTTTTTAAACTGTTTTTGAAATTTTTTTTTTGAAAATATTTTTTTAAATTTTTTTTTAAATTTTTTTAAAATTTTTTTTTGAAAAATTTTTTTTTTAAATTTCTTTTTTCGAAAATTTTTTTGAAATTTTTTTTTTTGAAAATCTTTTTTTTGAAAATTTTTTTTTCGAAATTTTTTTTTCGAAATTTTTTTTTTCAATTTTTTTTTGAAAATTTTTTTTTTTGAAATTTTTTTTTCGAAAATTTTTTTTCGAATTTTTTTTTTAATTTTTTTTAAAATTTTTTTTGAAATTGAAATTTTTTTTTCGAATTTTTTTTTATATTTTTTTTAAATTTTTTTTTGAAAATTTTTTTTTTTTAATTTTTTTTTTCGAAAATTTTTTTGAAATTTTTTTTTTAATTTTTTTTTTGAAATTTTTTTTTTATTTTTTATTTTTTTTTAAATTTTCTATTTGAAATTTTTTTTCGAATTTTTTTTAAATTTTTTTTTGAAATTTTTTTTTCGAATTTTTTTTTTCGAATTTTTTTAAAATTTTTTTAAAATTTTTTTTTGAAAATTTTTTTTTGAAAAATTTTTTTTTTGAAATTTATTTTTTCGAAAAGTTTTTTGAAATTTTTTTTTAAATTTTTTTTGAAAATTTTTTATTTTTTTAATTTTTTTTCGAAATTTTTTTTCGAATTTTTTTTAAAATTTTTTTTGAAAATTTTTTTTTTGAAAATTTTTTTTTTGAAAATTTTTTTTTCGAAATTTTTTTTTTCAATTTTTTTTTGAAAATTTTTTTTTTTTGAAATTTTTTTTTCGAAAATTTTTTTTCGAATTTTTTTTAAAATTTTTTTTGAAATTGAAATTTTTTTTTTTATTTTTTTAAAAATTTTTTTTGAAATTTTTTTTTTTTTAATTTTTTTTTTCGAAAATTTTTTTGAAATTTTTTTTTTAAATTTTTTTTTTGAAAATTTTTTTTTATTTTTTATTTTTTTTTTTAATTTTCTTTTTGAAATTTTTTTTCGAATTTTTTTTAAATTTTTTTTTGAAATTTTTTTTTCGAATTTTTTTTTTCGAATTTTTTTAAAATTTTTTTTAAATTTTTTTTTGAAAATTTTTTTTTTGAAATTTTTTTTTCGAATTTTTTTTAAAATTTTTTTTAAATTTTTTTTTGAAAATTTTTTTTTTGAAATTTTTTTTTGAAATTTTTTTTTTTTGAAATTTTTTTTTTTGAAAATTTTTTGAGAATTTTTTTTATTTTTTTTTGTTTTGAAATTTTTTTTTGAAAATTTTTTTTTTGAAATTTTTTTTTCGAATTTTTTTTAAAATTTTTTTAAATTTTTTTTTGAAAATTTTTTTTTTGAAATTTTTTTTTGAAAATTTTTTTTTTGAAATTTTTTTTTCGAAAATTTTTTGAGAATTTTTTTATTTTTTTTTGTTTTGAAATTTTTTTTTGAAAATTTTTTTTTTGAAATTTTTTTTTTCAATTTTTTTTTGAAAATTTTTTTTTTTGAAATTTTTTTTTCGAAAATTTTTTTTCGAATTTTTTTTAAAATTTTTTTTAAAATTTTTTTTGAAATTGAAATTTTTTTTTTTGAAATTTTTTTTTTTGAAATTTTTTTGTCGAATTTTTTTTTTATTTTTTTTAAATTTTTTTTTGAAAATTTTTTTTTTGAAATTTTTTTTTGAAAATTTTTTTTTTTGAAATTTTTTTTTTCGAAATTTTTTTGAGAATTTTTTTTTATTTCTTTTTAATTTTTTTTTATTTTTTTTGAAATTTTTTTTTTTTTAATTTTTTTAAAATTTTTTTTTCGAAATTTTTTTTCGAATTTTTTTTTAAATTTTTTTTTGAAAATTTTTTTTTTGAAATTTTTTTTTTCGAAATTTTTTTGAGATTTTTTTTTTATTTCTTTTTATTTTTTTTAAATTTTTTTTTGTTTTGAAATTTTTTTTTGGAATTTTTTCTGAATTTTTTTTTAAACTGTTTTTGAAATTTTTTTTTTGAAAATACTTTTTTTAATTTTTTTTTTAATTTTTTTTTAAATTTTTTTAAAATTTTTTTTTGAAAAATTTTTTTTTAAATTTCTTTTTTCGAAAATTTTTTGAAATTTTTTTTTTAAATTTTTTTTTTGAAATTTTTTTTTTATTTTTTATTTTTTTTTAAATTTTCTTTTTGAAATTTTTTTTCGAATTTTTTTTAAATTTTTTTTTGAATTTTTTTTTTCGAATTTTTATTTTAAAATTTTTTTTTGAAAATTTTTTTTTTGAAACTTTTTTTTTCAATTTTTTTTTGAAAAATTTTTTTTTTTAAATTTTTTTTTCGAAAATTTTTTTTCGAATTTTTTTTTTAATTTTTCTTAAATTTTTTTTTGAAATTGAAATTTTTTTATTAATTTTTTTATTAATTTTTTTATTAATTTTTTTAAAAATTTTTTTTGAAATTTTTTTTTTGAAATTTTTTTGTCGAATTTTTTTTTATTTTTTTAAAATATTTTTTTGAAAATTTTTTTTTTGAAATTTTTTTTTGAAAAATTTTTTTTTTTTTATTTTTTTAAAATTTTTTTTTCGAAATTTTTTTTAAATTTTTTTTTGAAATTTTTTTAAAATTTTTTTTTGAAATTTTTTTTTTTGAAATTTTTTTTTTCGAAAATTTTTTTTTCGAAATTTTTTTTTAAATTTTTTTAAAAATTTTTTTTGAAAATTTTTTTTTTGAAATTTTTTTTTGAAAATTTTTTTTTTTTAATTTTTTTTTGAAAATTTTTTTTTTGAAATTTTTTTTTGAAAATTTTTTTTTTTGAAATTTTTTTTTTCGAAATTTTTTTGAGATTTTTTTTTTATTTTTTTTAAATTTTTTTTGTTTTGAATTTTTTTTTTGGAATTTTTTCTGAATTTTTTTTTAAACTGTTTTTGAAATTTTTTTTTTGAAAATATTTTTTTAAATTTTTTTTTAAATTTTTTTAAAATTTTTTTTTGAAAAATTTTTTTTTTAAATTTCTTTTTCGAAAATTTTTTTGAAATTTTTTTAAAAATTTTTTTTGAATTTTTTTTTTTTGAAAATCTTTTTTTTGAAAATTTTTTTTTCGAAATTTTTTTTTCGAAATTTTTTTTTTCAATTTTTTTTTGAAAATTTTTTTTTTTGAAATTTTTTTTTCGAAAATTTTTTTTCGAATTTTTTTTTAAATTTTTTTTAAAATTTTTTTTTGAAATTGAAATTTTTTTTTCGAATTTTTTTTTATATTTTTTTTAAATTTTTTTTTAAAAATTTTTTTTTTTAATTTTTTTTTTCGAAATTTTTTTTTTATTTTTTATTTTTTTTTAAATTTTCTATTTGAAATTTTTTTTCGAATTTTTTTTAAATTTTTTTTTGAAATTTTTTTTTCGAATTTTTTTTTTCGAATTTTTTTAAAATTTTTTTTAAATTTTTTTTTGAAAATTTTTTTTTGAAAAATTTTTTTTTTGAAATTTATTTTTTCGAAAAGTTTTTTGAAATTTTTTTTAAAATTTTTTTTGAAAATTTTTTTTTTTTTTATTTTTTTAATTTTTTTTCGAAATTTTTTTTCGAATTTTTTTTAAAATTTTTTTTGAAAATTTTTTTTTTGGAAATTTTTTTTTTGAAAATTTTTTTTTCGAAATTTTTTTTTCGAAATTTTTTTTTTCAATTTTTTTTTGAAAATTTTTTTTTTTTGAAATTTTTTTTTCGAAAATTTTTTTTCGAATTTTTTTTAAAATTTTTTTTAAAATTTTTTTTGAAATTGAAATTTTTTTTTCGAATTTTTTTTTTTATTTTTTTTAAATTTTTTTTTGAAATTTTTTTTTTTTTTATTTTTTTTTTCGAAAATTTTTTTGAAATTTTTTTTTAAATTTTTTTTTTGAAATTTTTTTTTTATTTTTTATTTTTTTTTAATTTTCTTTTTGAAATTTTTTTTCTAATTTTTTTTAAATTTTTTTTTGAAAATTTTTTTTTTGAAATTTTTTTTTCGAATTTTTTTTAAAATTTTTTTAAAATTTTTTTTTGAAAATTTTTTTTTTGAAATTTTTTTTTGAAATTTTTTTTTTTGAAATTTTTTTTTTTGAAAATTTTTTGAGAATTTTTTTTATTTTTTTTTGTTTTGAAATTTTTTTTTGAAAATTTTTTTTTTGAAATTTTTTTTTCGAATTTTTTTTAAAATTTTTTTTAATTTTTTTTTTGAAAATTTTTTTTTTGAAATTTTTTTTTTAAAATTTTTTTTTTGAAATTTTTTTTTCGAAAATTTTTTGAGAATTTTTTTATTTTTTTTTGTTTTGAAATTTTTTTTTGAAAATTTTTTTTTTGAAATTTTTTTTTTCAATTTTTTTTTGAAAATTTTTTTTTCGAAAATTTTTTTTCGAATTTTTTTTTAAATTTTTTTGAAATTTTTTTTTTAATTTTTTTTTGAAAATTTTTTTTTTGAAATTTTTTTTTGAAAATTTTTTTTTTTGAAATTTTTTTTTTCGAAATTTTTTTGAGATTTTTTTTTTATTTCTTTTTATTTTTTTTAAATTTTTTTTTGTTTTGAAATTTTCTTTTGGAATTTTTTCTGAATTTTTTTTTAAACTGTTTTTGAAATTTTTTTTTTGAAAATATTTTTTTAAATTTTTTTTTTAATTTTTTTTAAAATTTTTTTAAAATTTTTTTTTGAAAAATTTTTTTTTAAATTTCTTTTTTCGAAAATTTTTTCAAATTTTTTTTTAAAATTTTTTTTTTGAAATTTTTTTTTTATTTTTTATTTTTTTTTAAATTTTCTTTTTGAAATTTTTTTTCGAATTTTTTTTAAATTTTTTTTTGAATTTTTTTTTTCGAATTTTTATTTTAAAATTTTTTTTTGAAAATTTTTTTTTTGAAACTTTTTTTTTCAATTTTTTTTTGAAAAATTTTTTTTTTTAATTTTTTTTTCGAAAATTTTTTTTCGAATTTTTTTTTAAATTTTTTTTAAATTTTTTTTTGAAATTGAAATTTTTTTATTAATTTTTTTATTAATTTTTTTTTAAATTTTTTTTGAAATTTTTTTTTTTGAAATTTTTTTGTCGAATTTTTTTTTATTTTTTTAAAATATTTTTTTGAAAATTTTTTTTTTGAAATTTTTTTTTGAAAAATTTTTTTTTTAAAATTTTTTTAAAATTTTTTTTTCGAAATTTTTTTTAAATTTTTTTTTGAAATTTTTTTAAAATTTTTTTTTGAAATTTTTTTTTTTTGAAATTTTTTTTTTCGAAAATTTTTTTTTCGAAATTTTTTTTTAAATTTTTTTAAAAATTTTTTTTGAAAATTTTTTTTTTGAAATTTTTTTTTGAAAATTTTTTTAATTTTTTTTTGAAAAATTTTTTTTTGAAATTTTTTTTTGAAAATTTTTTTTTTTGAAATTTTTTTTTTCGAAATTTTTTTGAGATTTTTTTTTTATTTCTTTTTATTTTTTTTAAATTTTTTTTTGTTTTGAATTTTTTTTTTGGAATTTTTTCTGAATTTTTTTTTAAACTGTTTTTGAAATTTTTTTTTTGAAAATATTTTTTTAAATTTTTTTTTAAATTTTTTTAAAATTTTTTTTTGAAAAATTTTTTTTTTAAATTTCTTTTTTCGAAAATTTTTTTGAAATTTTTTTTTTTGAAAATCTTTTTTTTGAAAATTTTTTTTTCGAAATTTTTTTTTCGAAATTTTTTTTTTCAATTTTTTTTTGAAAATTTTTTTTTTTGAAATTTTTTTTTCGAAAATTTTTTTTCGAATTTTTTTTTTAATTTTTTTTAAAATTTTTTTTGAAATTGAAATTTTTTTTTCGAATTTTTTTTTATATTTTTTTTAAATTTTTTTTTGAAAATTTTTTTTTTTTAATTTTTTTTTTCGAAAATTTTTTTGAAATTTTTTTTTTTAATTTTTTTTTTGAAATTTTTTTTTTATTTTTTATTTTTTTTTAAATTTTCTATTTGAAATTTTTTTTCGAATTTTTTTTAAATTTTTTTTTGAAATTTTTTTTTCGAATTTTTTTTTTCGAATTTTTTTAAAATTTTTTTAAAATTTTTTTTTGAAAATTTTTTTTTGAAAAATTTTTTTTTTGAAATTTATTTTTTCGAAAAGTTTTTTGAAATTTTTTTTTAAATTTTTTTTGAAAATTTTTTATTTTTTTAATTTTTTTTCGAAATTTTTTTTCGAATTTTTTTTAAAATTTTTTTTGAAAATTTTTTTTTTGAAAATTTTTTTTTTGAAAATTTTTTTTTCGAAATTTTTTTTTTCAATTTTTTTTTGAAAATTTTTTTTTTTTGAAATTTTTTTTTCGAAAATTTTTTTTCGAATTTTTTTTAAAATTTTTTTTAAAATTTTTTTTGAAATTGAAATTTTTTTTTTTATTTTTTTAAAAATTTTTTTTGAAATTTTTTTTTTTTTAATTTTTTTTTTCGAAAATTTTTTTGAAATTTTTTTTTTAAATTTTTTTTTTGAAAATTTTTTTTTATTTTTTATTTTTTTTTTTAATTTTCTTTTTGAAATTTTTTTTCGAATTTTTTTTAAATTTTTTTTTGAAATTTTTTTTTCGAATTTTTTTTTTCGAATTTTTTTAAAATTTTTTTTAAATTTTTTTTTGAAAATTTTTTTTTTGAAATTTTTTTTTCGAATTTTTTTTAAAATTTTTTTTAAATTTTTTTTTGAAAATTTTTTTTTTGAAATTTTTTTTTGAAATTTTTTTTTTTTGAAATTTTTTTTTTTGAAAATTTTTTGAGAATTTTTTTTATTTTTTTTTGTTTTGAAATTTTTTTTTGAAAATTTTTTTTTTGAAATTTTTTTTTCGAATTTTTTTTAAAATTTTTTTAAATTTTTTTTTGAAAATTTTTTTTTTGAAATTTTTTTTTGAAAATTTTTTTTTTGAAATTTTTTTTTCGAAAATTTTTTGAGAATTTTTTTATTTTTTTTTGTTTTGAAATTTTTTTTTGAAAATTTTTTTTTTGAAATTTTTTTTTTCAATTTTTTTTTGAAAATTTTTTTTTTTGAAATTTTTTTTTCGAAAATTTTTTTTCGAATTTTTTTTAAAATTTTTTTTAAAATTTTTTTTGAAATTGAAATTTTTTTTTTTGAAATTTTTTTTTTTGAAATTTTTTTGTCGAATTTTTTTTTTATTTTTTTTAAATTTTTTTTTGAAAATTTTTTTTTTGAAATTTTTTTTTGAAAATTTTTTTTTTTGAAATTTTTTTTTTCGAAATTTTTTTGAGAATTTTTTTTTATTTCTTTTTAATTTTTTTTTATTTTTTTTGAAATTTTTTTTTTTTTAATTTTTTTAAAATTTTTTTTTCGAAATTTTTTTTCGAATTTTTTTTGAAATTTTTTTTTGAAAATTTTTTTTTTGAAATTTTTTTTTTCGAAATTTTTTTGAGATTTTTTTTTTATTTCTTTTTATTTTTTTTAAATTTTTTTTTGTTTTGAAATTTTTTTTTGGAATTTTTTCTGAATTTTTTTTTAAACTGTTTTTGAAATTTTTTTTTTGAAAATACTTTTTTTAATTTTTTTTTTAATTTTTTTTTAAATTTTTTTAAAATTTTTTTTTGAAAAATTTTTTTTTAAATTTCTTTTTTCGAAAATTTTTTGAAATTTTTTTTTTAAATTTTTTTTTTGAAATTTTTTTTTATTTTTTATTTTTTTTTAAATTTTCTTTTTGAAATTTTTTTTCGAATTTTTTTTAAATTTTTTTTTGAATTTTTTTTTTCGAATTTTTATTTTAAAATTTTTTTTTGAAAATTTTTTTTTTGAAACTTTTTTTTTCAATTTTTTTTTGAAAAATTTTTTTTTTTAAATTTTTTTTTCGAAAATTTTTTTTCGAATTTTTTTTTTAATTTTTCTTAAATTTTTTTTTGAAATTGAAATTTTTTTATTAATTTTTTTATTAATTTTTTTATTAATTTTTTTAAAAATTTTTTTTGAAATTTTTTTTTTGAAATTTTTTTGTCGAATTTTTTTTTATTTTTTTAAAATATTTTTTTGAAAATTTTTTTTTTGAAATTTTTTTTTGAAAAATTTTTTTTTTTTTATTTTTTTAAAATTTTTTTTTCGAAATTTTTTTTAAATTTTTTTTTGAAATTTTTTTAAAATTTTTTTTTGAAATTTTTTTTTTTGAAATTTTTTTTTTCGAAAATTTTTTTTTCGAAATTTTTTTTTAAATTTTTTTAAAAATTTTTTTTGAAAATTTTTTTTTTGAAATTTTTTTTTGAAAATTTTTTTTTTTTAATTTTTTTTTGAAAATTTTTTTTTTGAAATTTTTTTTTGAAAATTTTTTTTTTTGAAATTTTTTTTTTCGAAATTTTTTTGAGATTTTTTTTTTATTTTTTTTAAATTTTTTTTGTTTTGAATTTTTTTTTTGGAATTTTTTCTGAATTTTTTTTTAAACTGTTTTTGAAATTTTTTTTTTGAAAATATTTTTTTAAATTTTTTTTTAAATTTTTTTAAAATTTTTTTTTGAAAAATTTTTTTTTTAAATTTCTTTTTCGAAAATTTTTTTGAAATTTTTTTAAAAATTTTTTTTGAATTTTTTTTTTTTGAAAATCTTTTTTTTGAAAATTTTTTTTTCGAAATTTTTTTTTCGAAATTTTTTTTTTCAATTTTTTTTTGAAAATTTTTTTTTTTGAAATTTTTTTTTCGAAAATTTTTTTTCGAATTTTTTTTTAAATTTTTTTTAAAATTTTTTTTGAAATTGAAATTTTTTTTTCGAATTTTTTTTTATATTTTTTTTAAATTTTTTTTTAAAAATTTTTTTTTTTAATTTTTTTTTTCGAAATTTTTTTTTTATTTTTTATTTTTTTTTAAATTTTCTATTTGAAATTTTTTTTCGAATTTTTTTTAAATTTTTTTTTGAAATTTTTTTTTCGAATTTTTTTTTTCGAATTTTTTTAAAATTTTTTTTAAATTTTTTTTTGAAAATTTTTTTTTGAAAAATTTTTTTTTTGAAATTTATTTTTTCGAAAAGTTTTTTGAAATTTTTTTTAAAATTTTTTTTGAAAATTTTTTTTTTTTTTATTTTTTTAATTTTTTTTCGAAATTTTTTTTCGAATTTTTTTTAAAATTTTTTTTGAAAATTTTTTTTTTGGAAATTTTTTTTTTGAAAATTTTTTTTTCGAAATTTTTTTTTCGAAATTTTTTTTTTCAATTTTTTTTTGAAAATTTTTTTTTTTTGAAATTTTTTTTTCGAAAATTTTTTTTCGAATTTTTTTTAAAATTTTTTTTAAAATTTTTTTTGAAATTGAAATTTTTTTTTCGAATTTTTTTTTTTATTTTTTTAAAATTTTTTTTTGAAATTTTTTTTTTTTTTATTTTTTTTTTCGAAAATTTTTTTGAAATTTTTTTTTAAATTTTTTTTTTGAAAATTTTTTTTTATTTTTTATTTTTTTTTAATTTTCTTTTTGAAATTTTTTTTCGAATTTTTTTTAAATTTTTTTTTGAAATTTTTTTTAAATTTTTTTTTGAAATTTTTTTTTTTTGAAATTTTTTTTTTCGAAAATTTTTTTTTCGAATTTTTTTTTAAAATTTTTTTAAAAATTTTTTTTGAAAAATTTTTTTTTTAAATTTTTTTTTGAAAATTTTTTTTTAAATTTTTTTTTAAATTTTTTTTTGAATTTTTTTTTTCGAATTTTTTTAAAATTATTTTAAAATTTTTTTTTGAAAATTTTTTTTTTGAAACTTTTTTTTGAAAATTTTTTTTTTTGAAATTTTTTTTTTCGAAAATTTTTTTCGAATTTTTTTTTTTATTTTTTTTTGAAATTTTTTTTAAATTTTTTTTTGAAATTTTTTTTTTTTGAAATTTTTTTTTTCGAAAATTTTTTTTTCGAATTTTTTTTTAAAATTTTTTTAAAAATTTTTTTTGAAAAATTTTTTTAAAAATTTTTTTTGAAAAATTTTTTTTTTAAATTTTTTTTTGAAAATTTTTTTTTAAATTTTTTTTTGAAAATTTTTTTTTTTGAAATTTTTTTTTTCGAAATTTTTTTGAGATTTTTTTTTTATTTCTTTTTATTTTTTTAAAATTTTTTTTTGTTTTGAAATTTTTTTTTGGAATTTTTTCTGAATTTTTTTTTAAACTGTTTTTGAAATTTTTTTTTTGAAAATATTTTTTTTAATTTTTTTTTTAATTTTTTTTTAAATTTTTTTAAAATTTTTTTTTGAAAAATTTTTTTTTAAATTTCTTTTTTCGAAAATTTTTTGAAATTTTTTTTGAAAATTTTTTTTTTGAAATTTTTTTTTTCAATTTTTTTTTGAAAATTTTTTTTTTTGAAATTTTTTTTTCGAAAATTTTTTTTCGAATTTTTTTTAAAATTTTTTTTAAAATTTTTTTTGAAATTGAAATTTTTTTTTTTGAAATTTTTTTTTTTGAAATTTTTTTGTCGAATTTTTTTTTTATTTTTTTTAAATTTTTTTTTGAAAATTTTTTTTTTGAAATTTTTTTTTGAAAATTTTTTTTTTTGAAATTTTTTTTTTCGAAATTTTTTTGAGAATTTTTTTTTATTTCTTTTTAATTTTTTTTTATTTTTTTTGAAATTTTTTTTTTTTTAATTTTTTTAAAATTTTTTTTTCGAAATTTTTTTTCGAATTTTTTTTTAAATTTTTTTTTGAAAATTTTTTTTTTGAAATTTTTTTTTTCGAAATTTTTTTGAGATTTTTTTTTTATTTCTTTTTATTTTTTTTAAATTTTTTTTTGTTTTGAAATTTTTTTTTGGAATTTTTTCTGAATTTTTTTTTAAACTGTTTTTGAAATTTTTTTTTTGAAAATACTTTTTTTAATTTTTTTTTTAATTTTTTTTTAAATTTTTTTAAAATTTTTTTTTGAAAAATTTTTTTTTAAATTTCTTTTTTCGAAAATTTTTTGAAATTTTTTTTTTAAATTTTTTTTTTGAAATTTTTTTTTATTTTTTATTTTTTTTTAAATTTTCTTTTTGAAATTTTTTTTCGAATTTTTTTTAAATTTTTTTTTGAATTTTTTTTTTCGAATTTTTATTTTAAAATTTTTTTTTGAAAATTTTTTTTTTGAAACTTTTTTTTTCAATTTTTTTTTGAAAAATTTTTTTTTTTAAATTTTTTTTTCGAAAATTTTTTTTCGAATTTTTTTTTTAATTTTTCTTAAATTTTTTTTTGAAATTGAAATTTTTTTATTAATTTTTTTATTAATTTTTTTATTAATTTTTTTAAAAATTTTTTTTGAAATTTTTTTTTTGAAATTTTTTTGTCGAATTTTTTTTTATTTTTTTAAAATATTTTTTTGAAAATTTTTTTTTTGAAATTTTTTTTTGAAAAATTTTTTTTTTTTTATTTTTTTAAAATTTTTTTTTCGAAATTTTTTTTAAATTTTTTTTTGAAATTTTTTTAAAATTTTTTTTTGAAATTTTTTTTTTTGAAATTTTTTTTTTCGAAAATTTTTTTTTCGAAATTTTTTTTTAAATTTTTTTAAAAATTTTTTTTGAAAATTTTTTTTTTGAAATTTTTTTTTGAAAATTTTTTTTTTTTAATTTTTTTTTGAAAATTTTTTTTTTGAAATTTTTTTTTGAAAATTTTTTTTTTTGAAATTTTTTTTTTCGAAATTTTTTTGAGATTTTTTTTTTATTTTTTTTAAATTTTTTTTGTTTTGAATTTTTTTTTTGGAATTTTTTCTGAATTTTTTTTTAAACTGTTTTTGAAATTTTTTTTTTGAAAATATTTTTTTAAATTTTTTTTTAAATTTTTTTAAAATTTTTTTTTGAAAAATTTTTTTTTTAAATTTCTTTTTCGAAAATTTTTTTGAAATTTTTTTAAAAATTTTTTTTGAATTTTTTTTTTTTGAAAATCTTTTTTTTGAAAATTTTTTTTTCGAAATTTTTTTTTCGAAATTTTTTTTTTCAATTTTTTTTTGAAAATTTTTTTTTTTGAAATTTTTTTTTCGAAAATTTTTTTTCGAATTTTTTTTTAAATTTTTTTTAAAATTTTTTTTGAAATTGAAATTTTTTTTTCGAATTTTTTTTTATATTTTTTTTAAATTTTTTTTTAAAAATTTTTTTTTTTAATTTTTTTTTTCGAAATTTTTTTTTTATTTTTTATTTTTTTTTAAATTTTCTATTTGAAATTTTTTTTCGAATTTTTTTTAAATTTTTTTTTGAAATTTTTTTTTCGAATTTTTTTTTTCGAATTTTTTTAAAATTTTTTTTAAATTTTTTTTTGAAAATTTTTTTTTGAAAAATTTTTTTTTTGAAATTTATTTTTTCGAAAAGTTTTTTGAAATTTTTTTTAAAATTTTTTTTGAAAATTTTTTTTTTTTTTATTTTTTTAATTTTTTTTCGAAATTTTTTTTCGAATTTTTTTTAAAATTTTTTTTGAAAATTTTTTTTTTGGAAATTTTTTTTTTGAAAATTTTTTTTTCGAAATTTTTTTTTCGAAATTTTTTTTTTCAATTTTTTTTTGAAAATTTTTTTTTTTTGAAATTTTTTTTTCGAAAATTTTTTTTCGAATTTTTTTTAAAATTTTTTTTAAAATTTTTTTTGAAATTGAAATTTTTTTTTCGAATTTTTTTTTTTATTTTTTTTAAATTTTTTTTTGAAATTTTTTTTTTTTTTATTTTTTTTTTCGAAAATTTTTTTGAAATTTTTTTTTAAATTTTTTTTTTGAAAATTTTTTTTTATTTTTTATTTTTTTTTAATTTTCTTTTTGAAATTTTTTTTCTAATTTTTTTTAAATTTTTTTTTGAAAATTTTTTTTTTGAAATTTTTTTTTCGAATTTTTTTTAAAATTTTTTTAAAATTTTTTTTTGAAAATTTTTTTTTTGAAATTTTTTTTTGAAATTTTTTTTTTTGAAATTTTTTTTTTTGAAAATTTTTTGAGAATTTTTTTTATTTTTTTTTGTTTTGAAATTTTTTTTTGAAAATTTTTTTTTTGAAATTTTTTTTTCGAATTTTTTTTAAAATTTTTTTTAATTTTTTTTTTGAAAATTTTTTTTTTGAAATTTTTTTTTTAAAATTTTTTTTTTGAAATTTTTTTTTCGAAAATTTTTTGAGAATTTTTTTATTTTTTTTTGTTTTGAAATTTTTTTTTGAAAATTTTTTTTTTGAAATTTTTTTTTTCAATTTTTTTTTGAAAATTTTTTTTTCGAAAATTTTTTTTCGAATTTTTTTTTAAATTTTTTTGAAATTTTTTTTTTAAATTTTTTTTTTGAAAATTTTTTTTTATTTTTTATTTTTTTTTTTAATTTTCTTTTTGAAATTTTTTTTCGAATTTTTTTTAAATTTTTTTTTGAAATTTTTTTTTCGAATTTTTTTTTTCGAATTTTTTTAAAATTTTTTTTAAATTTTTTTTTGAAAATTTTTTTTTTGAAATTTTTTTTTCGAATTTTTTTTAAAATTTTTTTTAAATTTTTTTTTGAAAATTTTTTTTTTGAAATTTTTTTTTGAAATTTTTTTTTTTGAAATTTTTTTTTTTGAAAATTTTTTGAGAATTTTTTTTATTTTTTTTTGTTTTGAAATTTTTTTTTGAAAATTTTTTTTTTGAAATTTTTTTTTCGAATTTTTTTTAAAATTTTTTTAAATTTTTTTTTGAAAATTTTTTTTTTGAAATTTTTTTTTGAAAATTTTTTTTTTGAAATTTTTTTTTCGAAAATTTTTTGAGAATTTTTTTATTTTTTTTTGTTTTGAAATTTTTTTTTGAAAATTTTTTTTTTGAAATTTTTTTTTTCAATTTTTTTTTGAAAATTTTTTTTTTTGAAATTTTTTTTTCGAAAATTTTTTTTCGAATTTTTTTTAAAATTTTTTTTAAAATTTTTTTTGATATTGAAATTTTTTTTTTTGAAATTTTTTTTTTGAAATTTTTTTGTCGAATTTTTTTTTAATTTTTTTTAAATTTTTTTTTGAAAATTTTTTTTTTGAAATTTTTTTTTGAAAATTTTTTTTTTTGAAATTTTTTTTTTCGAAATTTTTTTGAGAATTTTTTTTTATTTCTTTTTAATTTTTTTTTATTTTTTTTGAAATTTTTTTTTTTTTAATTTTTTTAAAATTTTTTTTTCGAAATTTTTTTTCGAATTTTTTTTTAAATTTTTTTTTGAAAATTTTTTTTTTGAAATTTTTTTTTTCGAAATTTTTTTGAGATTTTTTTTTTATTTCTTTTTATTTTTTTTAAATTTTTTTTTGTTTTGAAATTTTTTTTTGGAATTTTTTCTGAATTTTTTTTTAAACTGTTTTTGAAATTTTTTTTTTGAAAATACTTTTTTTAATTTTTTTTTTAATTTTTTTTTAAATTTTTTTAAAATTTTTTTTTGAAAAATTTTTTTTTAAATTTCTTTTTTCGAAAATTTTTTGAAATTTTTTTTTTAAATTTTTTTTTTGAAATTTTTTTTTTATTTTTTATTTTTTTTGAAATTTTTTTTCGAATTTTTTTAAAATTTTTTTTTGAATTTTTTTTTTCGAATTTTTATTTTAAAATTTTTTTTTGAAAATTTTTTTTTTGAAACTTTTTTTTTCAATTTTTTTTTGAAAAATTTTTTTTTTTAAATTTTTTTTTCGAAAATTTTTTTTCGAATTTTTTTTTTAATTTTTCTTAAATTTTTTTTTGAAATTGAAATTTTTTTATTAATTTTTTTATTAATTTTTTTAAAAATTTTTTTTGAAATTTTTTTTTTGAAATTTTTTTGTCGAATTTTTTTTTATTTTTTTAAAATATTTTTTTGAAAATTTTTTTTTTGAAATTTTTTTTTGAAAAATTTTTTTTTTTTTATTTTTTTAAAATTTTTTTTTCGAAATTTTTTTTAAATTTTTTTTTGAAATTTTTTTAAAATTTTTTTTTGAAATTTTTTTTTGAAATTTTTTTTTTCGAAAATTTTTTTTTCGAAATTTTTTTTTAAATTTTTTTAAAAATTTTTTTTGAAAATTTTTTTTTTGAAATTTTTTTTTGAAAATTTTTTTTTTTTAATTTTTTTTTGAAAATTTTTTTTTTGAAATTTTTTTTTGAAAATTTTTTTTTTTGAAATTTTTTTTTTCGAAATTTTTTTGAGATTTTTTTTTTATTTTTTTTAAATTTTTTTTGTTTTGAATTTTTTTTTTGGAATTTTTTCTGAATTTTTTTTTAAACTGTTTTTGAAATTTTTTTTTTGAAAATATTTTTTTAAATTTTTTTTTAAATTTTTTTAAAATTTTTTTTTGAAAAATTTTTTTTTTAAATTTCTTTTTCGAAAATTTTTTTGAAATTTTTTTAAAAATTTTTTTTGAATTTTTTTTTTTTGAAAATCTTTTTTTTGAAAATTTTTTTTTCGAAATTTTTTTTTCGAAATTTTTTTTTTCAATTTTTTTTTGAAAATTTTTTTTTTTGAAATTTTTTTTTCGAAAATTTTTTTTCGAATTTTTTTTTAAATTTTTTTTAAAATTTTTTTTGAAATTGAAATTTTTTTTTCGAATTTTTTTTAATATTTTTTTTAAATTTTTTTTTAAAAATTTTTTTTTTTTAATTTTTTTTTTCGAAATTTTTTTTTTATTTTTTATTTTTTTTTAAATTTTCTATTTGAAATTTTTTTTCGAATTTTTTTTAAATTTTTTTTTGAAATTTTTTTTTCGAATTTTTTTTTTCGAATTTTTTTAAAATTTTTTTTAAATTTTTTTTTGAAAATTTTTTTTTGAAAAATTTTTTTTTTGAAATTTATTTTTTCGAAAAGTTTTTTGAAATTTTTTTTAAAATTTTTTTTGAAAATTTTTTTTTTTTTTATTTTTTTAATTTTTTTTCGAAATTTTTTTTCGAATTTTTTTTAAAATTTTTTTTGAAAATTTTTTTTTTGGAAATTTTTTTTTTGAAAATTTTTTTTTCGAAATTTTTTTTTCGAAATTTTTTTTTTCAATTTTTTTTTGAAAATTTTTTTTTTTTGAAATTTTTTTTTCGAAATTTTTTTTTCGAATTTTTTTTAAAATTTTTTTTAAAATTTTTTTTGAAATTGAAATTTTTTTTTCGAATTTTTTTTTTTATTTTTTTTAAATTTTTTTTTGAAATTTTTTTTTTTTTTATTTTTTTTTTCGAAAATTTTTTTGAAATTTTTTTTTAAATTTTTTTTTTGAAAATTTTTTTTTATTTTTTATTTTTTTTTAATTTTCTTTTTGAAATTTTTTTTCTAATTTTTTTTAAATTTTTTTTTGAAAATTTTTTTTTTGAAATTTTTTTTTCGAATTTTTTTTAAAATTTTTTTAAAATTTTTTTTTGAAAATTTTTTTTTTGAAATTTTTTTTTGAAATTTTTTTTTTTGAAATTTTTTTTTTTGAAAATTTTTTGAGAATTTTTTTTATTTTTTTTTGTTTTGAAATTTTTTTTTGAAAATTTTTTTTTTGAAATTTTTTTTTCGAATTTTTTTTAAAATTTTTTTTAATTTTTTTTTTGAAAATTTTTTTTTTGAAATTTTTTTTTTAAAATTTTTTTTTTGAAATTTTTTTTTCGAAAATTTTTTGAGAATTTTTTTATTTTTTTTTGTTTTGAAATTTTTTTTTGAAAATTTTTTTTTTGAAATTTTTTTTTTCAATTTTTTTTTGAAAATTTTTTTTTTTGAAATTTTTTTTTCGAAAATTTTTTTTCGAATTTTTTTTTAAATTTTTTTTAAAATTTTTTTTGAAATTGAAATTTTTTTTTTTTATTTTTTTTTAAATTTTTTTTGAAATTTTTTTTTTGAAATTTTTTTTTTTGAAATTTTTTTGTCGAATTTTTTTTTTATTTTTTTTAAATTTTTTTTTGAAAATTTTTTTTTTGAAATTTTTTTTTGAAATTTTTTTTTTTGAAATTTTTTTTTGAAAATTTTTTTTTTGAAATTTTTTTTTCGAAAATTTTTTGAGAATTTTTTTATTTTTTTTTGTTTTGAAATTTTTTTTTGAAAATTTTTTTTTTGAAATTTTTTTTTTCAATTTTTTTTTGAAAATTTTTTTTTTTGAAATTTTTTTTTCGAAAATTTTTTTTCGAATTTTTTTTAAAATTTTTTTTAAAATTTTTTTTGATATTGAAATTTTTTTTTTTGAAATTTTTTTTTTGAAATTTTTTTGTCGAATTTTTTTTTTATTTTTTTTAAATTTTTTTTTGAAAATTTTTTTTTTGAAATTTTTTTTTGAAAATTTTTTTTTTTGAAATTTTTTTTTTCGAAATTTTTTTGAGAATTTTTTTTTATTTCTTTTTAATTTTTTTTTATTTTTTTTGAAATTTTTTTTTTTTAATTTTTTTAAAATTTTTTTTTCGAAATTTTTTTTCGAATTTTTTTTTAAATTTTTTTTTGAAAATTTTTTTTTTGAAATTTTTTTTTTCGAAATTTTTTTGAGATTTTTTTTTTATTTCTTTTTATTTTTTTTAAATTTTTTTTTGTTTTGAAATTTTTTTTTGGAATTTTTTCTGAATTTTTTTTTAAACTGTTTTTGAAATTTTTTTTTTGAAAATACTTTTTTTAATTTTTTTTTTAATTTTTTTTTAAATTTTTTTAAAATTTTTTTTTGAAAAATTTTTTTTTAAATTTCTTTTTTCGAAAATTTTTTGAAATTTTTTTTTTAAATTTTTTTTTTGAAATTTTTTTTTTATTTTTTATTTTTTTTTAAATTTTCTTTTTGAAATTTTTTTTCGAATTTTTTTTAAATTTTTTTTTGAATTTTTTTTTTCGAATTTTTATTTTAAAATTTTTTTTTGAAAATTTTTTTTTTGAAACTTTTTTTTTCAATTTTTTTTTGAAAAATTTTTTTTTTTAAATTTTTTTTTCGAAAATTTTTTTTCGAATTTTTTTTTTAATTTTTCTTAAATTTTTTTTTGAAATTGAAATTTTTTTATTAATTTTTTTATTAATTTTTTTATTAATTTTTTTAAAAATTTTTTTTGAAATTTTTTTTTTGAAATTTTTTTGTCGAATTTTTTTTTATTTTTTTAAAATATTTTTTTGAAAATTTTTTTTTTGAAATTTTTTTTTGAAAAATTTTTTTTTTTTTATTTTTTTAAAATTTTTTTTTCGAAATTTTTTTTAAATTTTTTTTTGAAATTTTTTTAAAATTTTTTTTTGAAATTTTTTTTTTTGAAATTTTTTTTTTCGAAAATTTTTTTTTCGAAATTTTTTTTTAAATTTTTTTAAAAATTTTTTTTGAAAATTTTTTTTTTGAAATTTTTTTTTGAAAATTTTTTTTTTTTAATTTTTTTTTGAAAATTTTTTTTTTGAAATTTTTTTTTGAAAATTTTTTTTTTTGAAATTTTTTTTTTCGAAATTTTTTTGAGATTTTTTTTTTATTTTTTTTAAATTTTTTTTGTTTTGAATTTTTTTTTTGGAATTTTTTCTGAATTTTTTTTTAAACTGTTTTTGAAATTTTTTTTTTGAAAATATTTTTTTAAATTTTTTTTTAAATTTTTTTAAAATTTTTTTTTGAAAAATTTTTTTTTTAAATTTCTTTTTCGAAAATTTTTTTGAAATTTTTTTAAAAATTTTTTTTGAATTTTTTTTTTTTGAAAATCTTTTTTTTGAAAATTTTTTTTTCGAAATTTTTTTTTCGAAATTTTTTTTTTCAATTTTTTTTTGAAAATTTTTTTTTTTGAAATTTTTTTTTCGAAAATTTTTTTTCGAATTTTTTTTTAAATTTTTTTTAAAATTTTTTTTGAAATTGAAATTTTTTTTTCGAATTTTTTTTTATATTTTTTTTAAATTTTTTTTTAAAAATTTTTTTTTTTTAATTTTTTTTTTCGAAATTTTTTTTTTATTTTTTATTTTTTTTTAAATTTTCTATTTGAAATTTTTTTTCGAATTTTTTTTAAATTTTTTTTTGAAATTTTTTTTTCGAATTTTTTTTTTCGAATTTTTTTAAAATTTTTTTAAAATTTTTTTTGAAAATTTTTTTTTTTTTTATTTTTTTAATTTTTTTTCGAAATTTTTTTTCGAATTTTTTTTAAAATTTTTTTTGAAAATTTTTTTTTTGGAAATTTTTTTTTTGAAAATTTTTTTTTCGAAATTTTTTTTTCGAAATTTTTTTTTTCAATTTTTTTTTGAAAATTTTTTTTTTTTGAAATTTTTTTTTCGAAAATTTTTTTTCGAATTTTTTTTAAAATTTTTTTTAAAATTTTTTTTGAAATTGAAATTTTTTTTTCGAATTTTTTTTTTTATTTTTTTTAAATTTTTTTTTGAAATTTTTTTTTTTTTTATTTTTTTTTTCGAAAATTTTTTTGAAATTTTTTTTTAAATTTTTTTTTTGAAAATTTTTTTTTATTTTTTATTTTTTTTTAATTTTCTTTTTGAAATTTTTTTTCTAATTTTTTTTAAATTTTTTTTTGAAAATTTTTTTTTTGAAATTTTTTTTTCGAATTTTTTTTAAAATTAAAATTAAAATTTTTTGAGAATTTTTTTTAATTTCTTTTTATTTTTTTAAAATTTTTTTTTGTTTTGAAATTTTTTTTGGAATTTTTTTCTGAATTTTTTTTAAACTGTTTTTTTGAAAATATTTTTTTAAATTTTTTTTTAAATTTTTTTTAAAAATTTTTTTTTAATTTTTTTTTGAAAATTTTTTTTTTAAATTTCTTTTTTCGAAAATTTTTTTGAAATTTTTTTTTAATTTTTTTTGAAAATTTTTTTTTTTACTTTTTTTAAAATTTTTTTTCGAATTTTTTTTTTGAAATTTTTTTATGAAATTTTTTTTTTTGAAATTTTTTTTTCGAAAATTTTTTGAGAATTTTTTTTATTTTTTTTTGTTTTGAAATTTTTTTTTGAAAATTTTTTTTTTGAAATTTTTTTTGAATTATTTTAAAATTTTTTTTTTTAATTTTTTTTGAAAATTTTTTTTTTGAAAATTTTTTTTTGAAATTTTTTTTTCGAAATTTTTTTTTCGAAAATTTTTTTGAAATTTTTTTTAAAATTTTTTTTGAAAATTTTTTTTTGAAATCTTTTTTTCGAATTTTTTTAAAAATTTTTTTTAAATTTTTTTTTGAAAATTTTTTTTTTGAAATTTTTTTTTGAAAATTTTTTTTTTGAAATTTTTTTTTTCGAAAATTTTTTGAGAATTTTTTTAATTTTTTTTTGTTTTGAAATTTTTTTTTGAAAATTTTTTTTTTGAAATTTTTTTTTTCAATTTTTTTTTGAAAATTTTTTTTTTTTAAATTTTTTTTTTTAAATTTTTTTTTTGAAATTTTTTTTTGAAAATTTTTTTTTTTTGAAATTTTTTTTTTCGAAATTTTTTTGAGAATTTTTTTTTATTTCTTTTTATTTTTTTTAATTTTTTTTGAAAATTTTTTTTTTTTAATTTTTTTAAAATTTTTTTTTCGAAATTTTTTTTCGAATTTTTTTTTAAATTTTTTTTTTCGAAATTTTTTTTTCGAAATTTTTTTTTTCAATTTTTTTTTGAAAATTTTTTTTTCGAAAATTTTTTTTTCGAATTTTTTTTTAAATTTTTTTTTGAATTTTTTTTTAAATTTTTTTTTGAAATTTTTTTTTTTGAATTTTTTTTTTTCGAAAATTTTTTTTTCGAATTTTTTTTTTAAATTTTTTTTTAAATTTTTTTTGAAAATTTTTTTTTTGAAAATTTTTTTTTCGAAATTTTTTTTTCGAAATTTTTTTTTTCAATTTTTTTTTGAAAATTTTTTTTTTTGAAATTTTTTTTTCGAAAATTTTTTTTCGATTTTTTTTTTATTTTTTATAAATTTTTTTTTGAAAATTTTTTTTTCGAAATTTTTTTTGAAATTTTTTTTTTAAATTTTTTTTTTGAAATTTTTTTTTTATTTTTTATTTTTTTTAATTTTTTTAAAATTTTTTTTTTGAAATTTTTTTTCGAATTTTTTTAAAATTTTTTTTGAAATTTTTTTTTCGAATTTTTTCAAAATTTTTTCAAATTTTTTAAAAAATTTTTATTGAAAATTTTATTTTTTAAATTTTTTTTTTCGAAAATTTTTTTTCGATTTTTTTTAAAATTTTTTTTAAAATTTTTTTTGAAAATTTTTTTTTTTAAATTTTTTTTAGAAAATTTTTTTTTTAAATTTTTTTTTGAAAATTTTTTTTTCGAAATTTTTTTTTTCGAAATTTTTTTGAGAATTTTATTTTTTTTTTTTTATTTTTTTTTAATTTTTTTTTGTTTTGAAATTTTTTTTGGAAATTTTTTCTGAATTTTTTTTAAACTGTTTTTGAAATTTTTTTTTTTTAAATTTTTTTTTTTTTAATTTTTTTAAAAATTTTTTTCGAAATTTTTTTTCGAATTTTTTTTAAAATTTTTTTTGAAAATTTTTTTTTTGAAAATTTTTTTTTTGAAAATTTTTTTTTCGAAATTTTTTAAAATTTTTTTTTTAAATTTTTTTAAAATTTTTTATTGAAAATTTTTTTTTTTAATTTTTTTTTTCGAAAATTTTTTTTCGATTTTTTTTAAAATTTTTTTTTAAATTTTTTTTGAAAATTTTTTTTTTGAAATTTTTTTTTGAAAATTTTTTTTTTTTAATTTTTTTTTGAAAATTTTTTTTTCGAAATTTTTTTTTTCGAAATTTTTTTGAGAATTTTTTTTTATTTCTTTTTATTTTTTTTAAATTATTTTTTGTTTTGAAATTTTTTTTGGAAATTTTTTCTGAATTTTTTTTAAACTGTTTTTGAAATTTTTTTTTTGAAAATATTTTTTTTTATTTTTTTTTTTATTTTTTTTTTTTAATTTTTTTTTAATTTTTTTTGAAAATTTTTTTAAAATTTTTTTTCGAATTTTTTTTAAAATTTTCTTTGAAAATTTTTTTTTTGAAAATTTTTTTTTTGAAAATTTTTTTTTCGAAATTTTTTTTTCGAAATTTTTTTTTTCAATTTTTTTTTGAAAATTTTTTTTTCGAAAATTTTTTTTCGAATTTTTTTTTAAATTTTTTTTTGAAATTTTTTTTTTGAAAATTTTTTTTTATTTTTTATTTTTTTTTTAATTTTCTTTTTGAAATTTTTTTTCGAATTTTTTTTAAATTTTTTTTTGAAATTTTTTTTTCGAATTTTTTTTTTCGAATTTTTTTAAAATTTTTTTAAAATTTTTTTTTGAAAATTTTTTTTTTGAAATTTTTTTTTCGAATTTTTTTTAAAATTTTTTTAAAATTTTTTTTTGAAAATTTTTTTTTTGAAATTTTTTTTTGAAATTTTTTTTTTTGAAATTTTTTTTTTTGAAAATTTTTTGAGAATTTTTTTTATTTTTTTTTGTTTTGAAATTTTTTTTTGAAAATTTTTTTTTTGAAATTTTTTTTTCGAATTTTTTTTAAAATTTTTTTTAATTTTTTTTTTGAAAATTTTTTTTTTGAAATTTTTTTTTGAAAATTTTTTTTTTTGAAATTTTTTTTTTCGAAAATTTTTTGATAATTTTTTTTATTTTTTTTTGTTTTGAAATTTTTTTTTGAAAAATTTTTTTTTGAAATTTTTTTTGAATTATTTTTAAATTTTTTTTTAAAATTTTTTTTGAAAATTTTTTTTTTCGAAATTTTTTTTTCGAATTTTTTTTTTCAATTTGTTTTTGAAAAATTTTTTTATTTAAATTTTTTTTTGAAAATTTTTTTTTTTGAAATTTTTTTTTTCGAAAATTATTTTTCGATTTTTTTTTTAAATTTTTTTTTTTTTTTTTGAAAATTTTTTTTTCGAAATTTTTTTTTGAATTTTTTTTTAATTTTTTTTTTATTTTTTTTCAATTTTTTTTTGAAAATTTTTTTTTGAAATTTTTTTTTCGAATTTTTTTTTCGAATTTTTTTTAAAATTATTTTTAAATTTTTTTTTGAAAATTTTTTTTCGAAATTTTTTTTTCGAATTTTTTTTTTCATTTTTTTTTAATTTTTTTTCGAAATTTTTTTTCGAAATTTTTTTTCGAATTTTTTTTTCAATTTTTTTTAATTTTTTTTTTTTTTTTTAATTTTTTTTTGAAAATTTTTTTTTTGAAAATTTTTTTTTCGAAATTTTTATTTCGAAAATTTTTTTGAAATTTTTTTTAAAATTTTTTTTGAAAATTTTTTTTTGAAATTTTTTTTTCGAATTTTTTTTAAAAATTTTTTTAAATTTTTTTTTGAAAATTTTTTTTTTGAAATTTTTTTTTGAAAATTTTTTTTTTTTAATTTTTTTTTCGAAAATTTTTTGAGAATTTTTTTTTGTTGAAATTTTTTTTTGAAAATTTTTTTTTTGAAATTTTTTTTTTCAATTTTTTTTTGAAAAATTTTTTTTTTTTAATTTTTTTTTCGAAAATTTTTTTTCGAATTTTTTTTTTAATTTTTTTTAAATTTTTTTTTGAAATTGAAATTTTTTTATTAATTTTTTTTAAAATTTTTTTTGAAATTTTTTTTTTTGAAATTTTTTTGTCGAATTTTTTTTTATTTTTTTAAAATATTTTTTTGAAAATTTTTTTTTTGAAATTTTTTTTTGAAAAATTTTTTTTTTAAATTTTTTTAAAATTTTTTTTTCGAAATTTTTTTTAAATTTTTTTTTGAAATTTTTTTAAAATTTTTTTTTGAAATTTTTTTTTTTTGAAATTTTTTTTTTCGAAAATTTTTTTTTCGAAATTTTTTTTTAAATTTTTTTAAAAATTTTTTTTGAAAATTTTTTTTTTTGAAATTTTTTTTTCGAATTTTTTTTAAAATTTTTTTTAATTTTTTTTTTGAAAATTTTTTTTTTGAAATTTTTTTTTGAAAATTTTTTTTTTTGAAATTTTTTTTTTCGAAAATTTTTTGAGAATTTTTTTTATTTTTTTTTGTTTTGAAATTTTTTTTTGAAAAATTTTTTTTTGAAATTTTTTTTGAATTATTTTTAAATTTTTTTTTTAAATTTTTTTTGAAAATTTTTTTTTTCGAAATTTTTTTTTCGAATTTTTTTTTTCAATTTTTTTTTGAAAATTTTTTTTATTTAAATTTTTTTTTGAAAATTTTTTTTTTTGAAATTTTTTTTTTCGAAAATTATTTTTCGATTTTTTTTTAAATTTTTTTTTTTTTTTTTTTTTTTTTTGAAAATTTTTTTTTCGAAATTTTTTTTTGAATTTTTTTTTAATTTTTTTTTTATTTTTTTTCAATTTTTTTTTGAAAATTTTTTTTTGAAATTTTTTTTTCGAATTTTTTTTTTGAATTTTTTTTAAAATTATTTTTAAATTTTTTTTTGAAAATTTTTTTTCGAAATTTTTTTTTCGAATTTTTTTTTTCATTTTTTTAAAATTTTTTTTTCGAAATTTTTTT
>CALYCE020000005.1:0-12731 GCA_944452925.2 Chrysolina oricalcia | reverse complement strand
TATCATGTTCGCAGGTCGACATAACTTTCAATATAACTGAGCTCAATCACTCAATCAGAAGGATGTTGAATCATCCTACACATTCAAACTTATTCCTATCCATATTTTGCTTTCCAGACTCCATCTATATCAATTATCAATGTACTTCATCGGCCGAGAAGAGTTTTTTATTGACAATGCATATATGTAAAGTAAACTAAACACAATCGTCATTTTATCTTCGAGGCAAATGATATATAATAATATGATATAAAATATGAAAATATAATAGATAAAACACACAAATATATATATATATATATATATATATATATATATATATATATATATATATTATAGTTATTGGCTATAGCCCTCAAATTGTTGTGCAACCGTAGACACGTGTTTCGAGCTTAAGCTCTCATCAGTACGGTAAAATCAACAATTTGAGGGCTATACCCAATAACTTTTCCATTTATATTTTTATATATTTCCCCTCGATAAAAAACTAGATATATTTAAAAACGAAATATAAAAATATAAATGGAAAAGTTATTGGGTATAGCCCTCAACTTGTTGATTTTACCGTACTGATGAGAGCTTAAGCTCGAAACACGTGTCTACGGTTGCACAACAATTTGAGGGCTATAGCCAATAACTATAATATATATATATATATATATATATATATATATATATATATATATATATATTTGTGTGTTTTATCTATTATATTTTCATATTTTATATCATATTATTATATATCATTTGCCTCGAAGATAAAATGACGATTGTGTATAGTTTACTTTACATATATGCATTGTCAATAAAAAACTCTTCTCGGCCGATGAAGTACATTGATAATTGATATAGATGGAGTCTGGAAAGCAAAATATGGATAGGAATAAGTTTGAATGTGTAGGATGATTCAACATCCTTCTGATTGAGTGATTGAGCTCAGTTATATTGAAAGTTATGTCGACCTGCGAACATGATACACTGGGTTGTTTTCATGTAATAGAACATATCATTCAGGAAGATTATAAACAAGAGTGGCCCAAGAACTGATCGTTGAGGCAATCCAGAAGATACAAATTTACATATCGACGTATTGTTATTACTTCTATAGAAACTGTGAAATGTCAGATTCTTAGACACACAAAATTGATGCGATCTTATTTATAATCATAAAATTCGTTGATAAAATGACAGTCCAGTAGCTCCTGAGAGTCGTTGGAAATGAACATTACGATACATCTAGCCCATGGGAAATGAAAATCTGTATAACAACGTTGTAGTTTTCTTAATCAGAGAAGCACCCCACTAAACAAAGTAACATTCATTCAATATTTCAGTAACCTTTCATGGTAATGTGTAATGTTACATCAGAGTTTTCTGCTACCTTACTGCAAAGGTTCAGCAACTACTGAAACGGACGTTCAGCAATATTACAAATGGTATATGCCATTATCAATTATTCCAGCAAGGTTTCTGCAACATTGCATATAATATACAGGAAAATTGCAAATGTGATATTGAAAATGACGTCTTATGACAATGTTGCAGCAACTACTGAAATGGATTGATGGATGTAATCTTTCAAAATTAGTAATTGCAGCAAGGTTTCCGCAACATAGAATATAAATTAGTGAAAAATAACATATTCAATATTTTTATATAGCAGCAACTTACCACCAATCTTGTCTATTCCTTTCCATAACATAACAGTAAGATTTCATAAATTACGTTCCAGTAGGTTTGTTCGCTACTGAAGAATTTTTGGATTTTTACTACTTGTTACTAATATTGATAGAAAATGAATACAATCTTCATGGGAGACAGATCATTCAGTATTGATGTGTCCTCTATGGAAATCAGATTCATCATTTTCTAGTTTTTGGAAACAAGCAGTGACAACCCAAAAAATCTTCTGAAATGACACCTATTAATTTGAATGTCCATTTAAATCTTGGAGATCAAAAAGACAAAAATTTGATATTGAAACCTTTAATTAAAATATCACAAAAAAACAAATGAGTACTCATATTGAAATGTCATATTTAAAATAAAAATCTGTTTGGCCTTATCAGGTACCTGAAACAAAATAATCATTGAATTAAATGTGTAGCTTAAATATCGACATCTCGATCTACTACCTAACCCTACAAGTAACGTGTTTTTGCGAATTGTAGCCAAGCCATCACATTTATTTGAAATGCATCATCTCTGATGCATGGAGATGAATTTCTCACTGCATCTGGAACAAAAATATAAATAAATATACAGGGTGTTTCTTAAGTACGTGTAGAAACTTTAAGAGCATGTTGCTGACGTCGAAATAAGAAAAAAGTTCCAATAAACACATGTCCGCAAGTTGTTCGTTTCTAAGATACAGAGTGTCAAAGTTTAATTATTATATTTGTTTTTTTGTGAATAAATCCCAAAATATTTGTGATATTCGAGTAAAGTTTGGTATCTGGAATGATTTTTTCAATAACAAAATCAAATTTTGTGTTAATTATGAAAAAACTAATTTCTAATTGAATTTATTTTGTATTAAAAAATCTTGTTATTCAAAATAACTTTGATCGATTATTTCAAATCTCAATAACTCAAAAACAGTTGCTCGCAGTGACCTCTACCAAGAATTTATTTTTCACAGAAACAATAATAAATATTCCCCGATACCAAACTTTACCCAAATATCAAAATTATTTTGAAACTATTCACAACAAAATAAAAATAAGCATTCAACTTTGACACTCTGTATCTCAGAAAAGAATAACTTGTGGACATATCTTTATAGGAACTTTTCTTCTTATTTTGATGTCAGCAATACGCTCCTAAATTTTCTACACGTACTTAAGAAACACCCTATATAATTAGTCAACTCAACAATTATGGTCTTATTTCAATATATAGCCTGTACAATTGAACTTGTCCTTGATTATGACACTATTGTGCTTACATATTTGCTTTATATTCAAATTGAACTGACTCGAATTTTAAAATTTGTTTGGATTTAAATTCTTTGATTCTGAAATTGTCTTTTTTGTTGATCCAATTGCAAAACATGGCACAATGATTTGTGAAAAAACGTTCATGACTTGTTCCAACACAAAACTTTTCATTCAAGCCACCAATGTATTTTAAAAAACCTGCAACTAAAATCGAGATGTAAAAGTATTCCACATTATTTACAAATGTAAAAGTACCTTTCAAATTGACAGTACTACCAGATTTATTCCCAATATAAGGAGAAAAAATTTTTCCCCTTATAAACGCAGAATGAGCATACCAGACCATCCTAACCTAAAACAATATTTGATGTATCGCCTTACCTTACATGAAGATGCCTTAAATTTATTAGCATTATCCATTATGCTGCTTCAACACTCAGTGAACTCTTAATCAAAAAACAAAATTGCAGAAGAATATGTACTTTACTTAGGTACCTAGGTTAAGAACGAATGAAAGTATCCAAAACGAAACTAACGCAAAGGCACGACACACAACAACAATATAATTTACAATATCAAAATGGCGCGAGGCGCGTGCTTGTCTGGGATCTGGGTATCTGGGTCGCCCGTTAGGTGGCATCTCATCAAGATCGGGAAATTCAAAACTGGTTGGATTCCTGATAAATGAAATATTATTTCAAGTTTCTTTATACTTACCATTTAAAATTGTCCTAGCGTATCATTTTGTATATTTCTGCGATGATGCAATCGAAAATTGAAAGTGTATTGTGTTTTCTAAATACTGTCAATATTGTTTGTAGTAAGCTTATGTATGGTTGTAAATATCATGGAATTTCAAACTCAGTGCAACATTGCGATTTGAACTTGTTCGATAGTTCCAAATGTAACTTGCACTCACATTGTTCGTAGATAGTTTCTGTATTGTTGCATTTACAATGAACTTTCATGGATCATGTAACATTGCACTTGAAACTCAATCAATAGCTTGCTTTATAACTTACAAACAACTTGTCTGTAGTTCATTCTGTTATGTTAAAAACTTAAATATAGCATTGAGCTTTATGCAATATTATATTTTAATTTTACGATGGCAAGCCATACATAATATTGTGGCAATATTTTGTAACATTACATGTTTAGTGGGACATCTACATGTACATTTTTCTTTATTGTCGTATAAAACAAGATTTGCAACAAGTACGTGGCAGATTAGGAGTCCAGTACCTACCAACCCAAAAACCAAAATTGAAAATATTCCGCATTGACACTTGAATTATTCGTTCACTTCACCTTTACTTGATATGATTGTATTTTGTTATAAAAATAACAGCCGTATTTGAAAAAAACTGATGAAGTTCCTCGGCAACAAAACGTCGCAGTGAAAATCTGTGAACGTCATCTTGTTGAGCTTCAGAAGTGGCAATGAAAATGTATTTTTAATTTTTTTATGTCGTTTGAAATAACGTCAGAAATGAAAAAAAAACAATTTCGAAAATATTACCTTATTCAATAAAAAAACGAAATCTGAAAAACATAGCTTACTTTTGGTGATGCACAGATCTACCTGTCAAATATATGTATCGAAATGTTCATTTCCAACGACTCTCAGGAGCTATACCCAATAACTTTTCTACTTATATTTTCATGTATTGCCCCTCACTATATCCATCCTTATCCTTATATATATATACAGGGTGGCTACGGAAGTATTGCCTACGGAATATCTCAGTTATTGTATGAAGAATTTGGAGTGTCGATATAATGACATAAGAGCTAGAATTTGAGCATATTGACATGTCGGAGTTAACTTCCGGTCTGACCGGAAGTAACATCAACTTTCTTATTTTAAATGGAAACCCTATTTTTTTTTCTTTTCGCTTTATTCAGCATTCAATTCCCTTTCTAATGACATATCACAAGTTGGTATCTAACCAGAAACTAGATCAGAAAAAAATTATTATTGAAATTCACCGAGTAGGCCGTGGAAGCAAAATGAAAGCCAAAAATTGAAAGTTGGCTATGGAAACCATACGTCACTTGATAACAATTGCTACTACTGTGATATTTTATTTTCATTCGTCGGCGTTATAAAAAGCCGCCAAAAAAAATATTGGAAAAATTGGGAAAAAAACAATACTCTGTAGGTCCATAACTTAAATAGGAACATACAACTTTTTCTTGCCTGTACTATTCCGCATAACCATTCCTTTCTAATGATATAATAGAAAATAATTTTTTGAACTGAGATACCGAAAAATCCCATTATTATTCTTCAAATGACAAAACGGATTATCGCCATACGCAAAAATAAAATTAAAAATAATGTGGAATGATAAATTATATCATGTAGGTTCTAGGTTAAATAGGAATATAAACGTACTTGGTCTGTGCCATCGTCCATAGATATTCTAATATCTACCTATGGACGATGTTTGTGCTATTCAGAATGATCATTCCATTGCAATAATCATTCGAACCAAAATATTAACAAGTAGGCTGATTAAGATGTATTTTGGAATGAAACAAAAAAGAAATGAGAGCTGTCATGAACGCTGCTATCCATATTATTTTGACGTTCGAAGTAGTGTATTTGATTCTGCCATTTTAAAAGGGTTTGGAAATCGAAATCAGTTAGTGGAATATTCAAAAAATGCCCCGTTATTCACGAACCGAACAAATTGACATGCTTCTCATTTATGGTGAATGTTTAAAAAATTCTTATGCCGCTGAACGATTGTATTTAGAGCGATATCCAGGGAGGCAGTAACCGTCAAGAAGGTATTTCCAGTGGCTTGAAGAAAAATTAAGAACTGAGCCTGATGTTCACGAAGACCAAGAAGAATTTGTTATTAATGAGGAAACTGAAATTAATGTATTTGCTTTAGTACAATATGATAGCACAATTTCCTCAAGGCAGATTGGCGCCGAATTAGCTATAAGTAAGGACTCTGCTAGGAAAATTTTGAAAAAACATCGATTGAAATCCTTCAAGTATCAGTTGCATCAACATTTGTATGAAAATGACGGTGAAAGGCGCCTGGAATTTTGTAATTGGTTTCTTCGACAAAATGCTGAGAATCACCTATTTAACTATTATATCTTGTTTACGGACGAGTCAAGATTTACCAACAATGGATTATTTAACAGGAATAATACAAGGTAGGTACTGTACTTTATTTGGATTATTGTCGATAGTCGAAGTGTAAAGTGCTAAAAGTGTGAATGGACTTTTGTTCCAGGTACTGGGCGATAGCAAACGAGCACCGGTTTTGACAAGGCGGCTTCCAGGAGAGATTTGGTGTGAATGTTTGGGCAGGAATAGTTGGAACTCATATTGTTGGCCCCATTCTTTTTCAAGGCCAACTAACCGGAGAGAGATACTTTAATATTTCAACGAATGAAATTTCGGAATTCATTAACAACCTACCAGCGGAAATAACTGAGAGAATGTACTTCCAGCAAGATGGTGCCCCTCCGCATAATTCAAGAATAGCGAGAAATTATCTTCAAAATCGCTTTCAAGAGAGACTTATAACAACCCCTGGTCCAGTCAGGTGGCCACCAAGGTCACCTGATCTTACTCCGTGCGACTTTTTTCTATGGGGGCATCTTAAAAATAGGGTGTATTCCACACAGCCTATAACTCTACATGAGCTAGAAGTAAAAATTCGTAGAGCTTTCCAAGATATCACGCCCCAAATGTTGAGAAACGTTTTACATGAAAATATCACCAGAGTCAATAAATGTATTGACGCTGAGGGAATGCATTTCGGACATTTGTTTTGAATTTATTTTATCTTTAATCCTATCAATTTGAATATTTTTTTTTCGATAAATCTGTTTCTTCGTTATTTGAAGAATAATAATTGGATTTTTTGGTATTTCATTTCAAAAAATTACTTTCTATTATATCATTAGAAAGGAATGGTTATGCTGAATAGTACAGGCAAGAAAAAGTAGTATGTTCCTATTTAAGTTATGGACCTACAGAGTATCGTTTTTTTCCCAATTTTTCCAATATTTTTTTTTGGCGGCTTTTTATAACGCCGACGAATGAAAATAAAATATCACAGTAGTAGCAACTGTTATCAAGTGACGTATGGTTTCCATAGCCAACTTTTCAATTTTTGGCTTTCATTTTGCTTCCACGGCCTACTCGGTGAATTTCTATAATAAATTTTTTCTGATCTAGTTTCTGGTTAGATACCAACTTGTGATATGTCATTAGAATTAAATGCTGAATAAAGCGAAAAGAAAAAAAATAGGGTTTCCATTTAAAATAAGAAAGTTGATGTTACTTCCGGTCAGACCGGAAGTTAACTTCGACATGTCAATATGCTCAAATTCTAGCACTTATGTCATTATATCGACGCTCCAAATTTCACAAACCTACTTCATACAATAACTGAGATATTCCGTAGGCAATACTTCCGTAGCCACCCGGTATATATATATATATATATATATATATATATATATATAAGTGGAGAGGTCGTCTTGACTGACTAGTTAAAGAAAATCCGGTAAATTCTTGAGGATGCAGTCAAATCACTGGGCTTAGTCAGGGCTTAGTCAAAGAAAACTCTTTGATTTGAATGTTGTACAAAATGGTGGGTAAAAACAAATAAATTCATTACTTACTAACTTGAGGTTAAAAGTAAAAGTCAACGTGCACAACAAGAAACAATAATATCTTCATAATCACTTAGACATGGACACATCAATAAATAATTCTTATTAATTGCAACATTACAATATTTTTAAAAAATTTATATTTTCTCCGGAACACATGGTGCGTCTGCAGACAAAGATTTCATCCTGAGAGAGAGAGGGCGAGTTCAATTTTGAAGGATGACAATATTTCAAACGAGCAAACAGTATCACCAACTATATTATTGCGGATTTAGGGTTTTTTTGGGTTGCTCACACTGCTGGTTGTACTTGGTTGGTAATACTGTTTGCTCGTTTGAAATATTGTCATCCTTCAAAATTGAACTCGCCCTCTCTCTCTCAGGTTGAAATCTCTGTCTGCAGACGCACCATGTGTGCCGGAGAAAATATAAATTTTTTTTAAATATTGTAATGTTGCAAATAACTAATATGAATTATTTATTGATGTGTCCATGTCTAAGTGATTATGAAAATATTAATGTTTCTTGTTGTGCACGTTGACTTTTACTTCTAACCTCAAGTTTGTAAGTAATGAATTTATTTGTTTTTACCCACCATTTAGTACAACATCCAAAATTTCGTTTTATAAATCTGTCCCGATGAAGGAATAAAATTTTTCCGAAAGCTTGACAATATAACAAAGAGTTTTCTTTGACTAAGCCCATTGATTTGACTGCATCCTCAAGAATTTACCTTTTTTTTATATATAAACAGGATGGATTTAGCGAGGCCATATATGAAAATATAAGTAGCTATAGCTGCCTCCTTGGCGACGTTACTTGTTGCCTTGTGAGTACAAGGTCTTCTAACCGATGCCACAAATGTGTGGTTGGCTTCCTGTTGTTGACTTCCTTTGTTTCTATTTGTACATTCAAGTGTTGTACATCTTCGCTCTTGATTTTACCGTACTGATAAGAGCTTGAGCTCGAAACACGTGTCTACGGTTGCACAACATTTCGAGTGATATACCCAATAACTTTTCTACTCATATATAAACATATACACAAATATAAAATGCAGGTATTACAAGTTTGGTATAACAATATATATAAAATTCAAAATAAATATAACATATAATGCCATGCATGGGACTGAAAAGTAACAAACATACTTAGCAGACGGAAATTATTATAAATAGTTTTAATCAAAAGTATCCGAATTGGGAATTGGCAATGGTTATTTGGATATTTGCCTTGTATTATAATGGGGATTATTATTATCATTCCCCACATACTTTCAATGTTTTAAACAGACAGTTTTTTTTTCAATGAAAAGAGATGGGGGCATCAGAAATGTATGTGTCTCAAACGTGGGCTTGCAGTCGTCGCGAAATTTGCTCTTACACATATATCTTAGAGCCCTTTTTTGTAGTACAAATACAGAGTTGAATAAGCTTTGTTTACAGACACCTCAAAAAGCAACTCCATATTGCAAATACGATTCTATTAAAGTGAGATATACTTTTTTAGCGACAGTGATACCCAAATCAACAGCAAGAACTCTGACAGCGTAGCATCCCGATGCTAATTTTTTCCTCAGGGTCATTACATGCCAATCAAATCCCAATTTCCTATCAATATGCAGCCCAAGAAACAGAGTCAGATTAACCTTCAGTATTCTATCGGTTTAAGATGTCTCTGCAGTTCCATACTGCTCTAGATTTAAAGCAGTTGGATTCAAGCGCTTTCAGTGCTGCTTGACTAATTGAAAATATTTTTTATTGTTTTTCGTGTGTAGTGTCGACTCTCCAGCACCCTGGCACACATTTCAAGGGCATAACCTCTGCCTGAAATATCGTAGCTAGTTTACCCATACTGAACGAGCGTTTCACTGCTGGGTTCATTCCATATATTCCGGTTCCGACGCCTCAACTGTACCTGGGGTTTACATCGTGGATTCCATTGGAAATAGAGATAAAATTGCTGATAAAATGTTTCCTGAATTCTAGTTCTGCACCAGCGTTATTTGATCATTCCACTCCACCATCGTTGGTTAGCGATGTAGGACCTTCTACAGTTGCACCAACTGCCAAATACATGTTAACGTTTATAAATAATTTCTTCTCAGAGGTGTTCTGATTATTATAGTATCTTATTGAAGCGTTTCTATTGGAGAGATTTATATTATTGAGTTTACTTCATTTCATCTGTCATTTTTCTTTCAAGACTAGAGTTAGAAGTATTTTTAACTTTAGTGATGAAAGTGATTTTGGCGCATTACATCAGTTTCCAATTCCTACGCCTATGGATTGAAAATGCAATTTTTAGTGACAGTTGTACAAAAAGATATTTTCTTATATAAAGAAATCTATCTAGCAGAACTGCTTGGAATACATTCAAGATTTGTAGATTATATTGAAAATGAAGTAGAAAATTCCGTCGATTCAAACTGTTTCCTCCTCCGCCCGACTTTTCGACCCACCCCGTACCTACAGCCGAATACTTCGGATTCATGTTTCGTGCCTCGTTTCATTCTTCTAATGTCAAGCGATGCGAGTAGCCTTTGATAGCAGGTATTGAATTCCTGCCTGGAAAAGAATGCTGCCATCCAGTCGGATTCTTTCCCCACATGATGCGCGCCCTTTCCATCCTTATTTTTATTCATGGGGCGTTCGCGGAACACGACGTATTTCATCAGGGTTAATAATTAATCCAGATTTCCCTAGCCGCTGGCCATTAGTATCTGCGAGTAGCTCTCGATCCTTCAAGAAGATGTGTGCGTTTCGAAAAAATACGTGAAGATTATAGTGATGTCGTTGAGAGAAAGCTGCACTCGATCGGTGTTGGGGAAACACATCTTTCTTGGATAGTATCATACATGCTCAGAAAAAAGTACTTGTGAAATTGAAATGACTCACTCTTTTCCATTCAGCATGTACACTTTTTTCACCGAGGTGCTAAATCACGGGAGTACAAATCAGGGCAGCACATCTTGCTGGTGACACTACACTATACGTGCTAATCCTAATTCCCATGAGGTGGTCCATCTAGTGTTGCAAACGCTTCCTGAAAGTGAAATCTTATGAAGATTATCAGGTTTCTGCACCCTTTCTGCTTTCCATCAGCTTTGCAATAGGTTCAACAACTGATAGAACTTTCGCAAGTATCAAGAAGCACATAACAATATAGTGGACCAATGTTTTATATTTTTCTGGCAACTCCGGCTAGAATTTCAGGTAATGATCTCAATGTCCAGTACGTATTGGCTTAGGAGGTAGCATTATTTCCTTCCTAGCCCGGAAAGTAGTTAATGTTCAAAAATGCACAAGTCCACTCCTTATGTCTCTGGAGGAATTGAACCAATCAGAGCAATGCTTCAAAACAGGAAAATAATGATCCCTTTACAAGCTTCAAGCCATCCAGGATCTGTCTCCAGGGGAAGGAGGATCATCTCCCCTTTGCTTTGGTTCACTTAACACCACAAATTACTGATCACTCGATTATTTCTGCCAATTTCCTTTTGTCAACCTAACGAATAAGCTCAATAAGAAAATACAGAAATAATTGAGGGGTCTAGTTCCAAAATGTTCAATCTCCAGTTCAAACAAATTTCCAGAAAACAGAAAAAACCTCGCAATTGAAGGTGGTACATTCTTCTTGCAATTTGAATATTATATTATAAGTTATCATTATCTATAGAGGATTCATGAAGTTCTGAAAAAAAAATCCAAAATATTTCCAAAAATATTTATAAAAAGTTTTGGAGATTGTACTTCGGAAATTTTTCAACTAGGCCTCTTTGGAACTAGGCCCCTCATTTGTAGTTTATATTTGTATTTGTATAAAGTAGTATAGTAGTATTTCTCCCATACAAATAAGCACCTTCAAAAACAATATTCCTTCGTTTCAGAACGAAGTTTTCATCAAAATTGAGAAACGGGATGAATCGTATAAAACTTTTTGGATATTGCGGGAGATGAAAATTGAAAAACAACCAGATGGGAAAATTTAAAAAAATTGAGAAACGAGTGGTTAACTCATTGAAAATAAGGAAAGTTCAGTAGTATCATAACAAAATAGACAGATACAAGAATAATTCTCATTTGAAATGACCGTACATCTAACCTAATCCAATTTGAAAATGAAGAGGCAGTAGGTATGAAAGAAGGAGAAACTGACGTTGTTGAAACTTTCAACCCATGTTTGTAAACAGTATTTATTTATTTATTTATTTATTTATTTATTTATTTATTTATTTATTTATTTATTTATTTATTTATTTATTTATTTATTTATTTATTTATTTATTTATTTATTTATTTATTTATTTATTTATTTATTTATTTATTTATTTATTTATTTATTTATTTATTTATTTATTTATTTATTTATTTATTTATTTATTTATTTATTTATTTATTTATTTATTTATTTATTTATTTATTTATTTATTTATTTATTTATTTATTTATTTATTTATTTATTTATTTATTTATTTATTTATTTATTTATTTATTTATTTATTTATTTATTTATTTATTTATTTATTTATTTATTTATTTATTTATTTATTTATTTATTTATTTATTTATTTATTTATTTATTTATTTATTTATTTATTTATTTATTTATTTATTTATTTATTTATTTATTTATTTATTTATTTATTTATTTATTTATTTATTTATTTATTTATTTATTTATTTATTTATTTATTTATTTATTTATTTATTTATTTATTTATTTATTCATTTATTTATTTATTTATTTATTTATTTATTTATTTATTTATTTATTTATTTATTTATTTATTTATTTATTTATTTATTTATTTATTTATTTATTTATTTATTTATTTATTTATTTATTTATTTATTTATTTATTTATTTATTTATTTATTTATTTATTTATTTATTTATTTATTTATTTATTTATTTATTTATTTATTTATTTATTTATTTATTTATTTATTTATTTATTTATTTATTTATTTATTTATTTATTTATTTATTTATTTATTTATTTATTTATTTATTTATTTATTTATTTATTTATTTATTTATTTATTTATTTATTTATTTATTTATTTATTTATTTATTTATTTATTTATTTATTTATTTATTTATTTATTTATTTATTTATTTATTTATTTATTTATT